>PITA01020988.1:17081-33803 GCA_004023965.1 Spilogale gracilis | reverse complement strand
CCTCCAATTTGTTTCTACCTTTTTGCCGATGTTCTTTGTCTCTCGTGGCGGTCCAGAAGTGGGAAATATCACATTTCAGGCTGGTTTCATGGGTGTTCACGGTGGTCTTGTAGTGGTTTTTTTGTTGGAATTCAGCTCTCTTCAGGGAACTCCCTGAAATGCGGTCACCTGGCCTTCCGCCATCTTGACCCTCCCCCCTGATTTTTTTTTATCCTAAATTTTGCTTTAGTTATCTCAGATGCAAGTATCTGATATATATTTATTACACATATATGCAATATATATAACATACATACTTATGTCTTTATACACTATAATATTTAAATATTTGTGATTTGTGTAGAGTTTAATAAAATCACCTCACATCTATAAAGTTAATGCAATAATTTTCAAGGTCTGGAGTATTCAGCAACTAATTCAAAAATCAAATATCATTCTAAATTTCTAAAAGACCAAATTTAGGAGTGCCTGGGTGGCTCAGTCATTAAGTGTCTTTCTTCGGCTCAGGTCACAATCCTAGCGTCCCAGGATCGAGCCCCACATCCGGCTTCCTGCTCCATGGGAAGCCTGCTTCTCCCTCTCTCCCTCCCCCTGCTTGTGTTCCCTCTCTAGCTGTGTTTCTGTCAAATTAAATAAATAAAATCTTAAAAAAAATATAAGATCAAAGTTAATGCAACTGTGATCTTAGGAGTTCATTCTCTGCTGTCAGTTTCTAATCCTGAAAAAGTGTCTGCTTTCAGCCAGAGTTAAGGAGAACAGGGGTTTGTGAGGGATAGGAAGGTAGGACATAACATCTTGTTGCAAGTCTGCCACATTAAAGCTGTGCACCTAGGTACCCCCCATCAAAATACCACCAGCCAAAAAAGTAAAGTACAAGTTAAAAGTTAGCGAGTAATAAAATCTTTTCTGGTGGGAGCAAGAAAAACATGAGAGATTGTTTTAAAAAATATGGTTTAGAGGCACCTGGGTGTCTCAGCTGGTTAAGCAGCGTCTGCCTTAGGCTCAGGTCAGGATCCCAGGATCCTGAGATCAGTCAGCATGGGGCTCCCTGCTCAGTGGGGAGTCTGTTTCCTCCTCTCCCTCTACCCCTCCCCTCTGTTCCTGTGCTCGCAGCACGTGCTAGTGTATGCAAGCACTCTCTCTCTCTCTCCATTCTCTCTCAAATAAATAAATAAAATCTTTAAAAAAATATATATGGTTTAACTGAACACAATAAGTGTGATAACAAAATTTTCAGACAGATCAGTTTGGAAGCAATGGTGTGAATCAGGAATGCGGATGTCTGCAATCCTGAAACCAAGTAAAGGAGAGCTGTGGGCTATGAATGAGGATTAGGAGAACACAACAATGGCATCTCATATGCACAATGCATTTCTACACTTTTCCTCCAATCTAATTGTCCTCAAAGCAGTAACTTGGGAATGGTGGTGCAATTGCAGTGAAACAGCCTTTGTCATGCTTTGATATGGGACAAAGTTTGGCAGGTCTGTCTAGCATGATGATGTATGTTGCTATGCTCTATGTACCACGCGATATTATATAACACCGCAATCACTGTAGTTCTGTAATTAAAAACATACACATATTCTTCATCAATCGCCTACTATTTATAAATACATATAAATATATGAGTTATGTTAAATTATGATAAGCTCATCAGGTGAAATATCCTTGCATGCATCATAACACGATGATATACCAAATAAGAATATTTGTGATTTTTTTATAAAGGGAAAAGCTGAAATACACACACAAAAAATCTTTATTTTAACATCTTCCACATGGGATGTTTTCTAAGTATGGAAAGGGAAAATTGTGGGCAGAAAACTTGAACAAGAGTCTCTGAGTAGACAAATGACTTATATGGTGATTGTAAACAGTTCAGAGAAGGAAAGAGGAGAAAGAAAGGGAAAGAGAAGACAAGTAAGGAAAAGAAGAATTGAACATCCAGAAACAATCAATAAGGGTCATCTTAAAAGGGTAGTACTTCATAATACCATATAATATATGGTGTTATTAACCTTAAACACTATGACTAAACAAAAATGTATTATTTATCCAAATGGCAAAGGTAAACTTTGAGATTTTAAAAGGAATTAGGCAACTCCTAAATTTTCCAGCTCAGGAATTACTGGTATTATTTGGCATTATTTCAGTTATTTAAAAGTAATATAAATAATGACTCCAGATTAGTATTTTTAATTTGTTCCACTTTCTATTCTATTTCATCCTTCCTCTCTAACAATTGAACATGTTTGTCATATCACAGAAGCAGAGCTACATCATAGTGCAAATGTACAAAATCTCACTAACTTAAAAGACATTTCTACCATTATCAGATCAGTTATGGAAACAGAACAAAGGATAAGAACTCGGGTTCTCTGACTATGATTTCCCCTCATAATAAACAATCTGTTCAAAATGTCCTGTATTTTTAAAACGGAAAACATGTTTCTCCCTGAATTATCTACAAGGTCATGTTGAGAAATGTTTGTACAGAGTGTATCTGCATTTGTTTTATCAATTGAGTTATCAGTGACACTGATCTTTAATGGGAGGCTCCAGAGTACTGGAATCTCTAAGTGAAAAAAATGATGAAAACACTTGCAAGGAGGGCTTTTGTGTTTCTGCTTTTTATTTTTTAAGATTTATTTATTTATTTATTTAAGAGGGAGACAGTTAGAGAGAGGGCACACAAGCTAGCATTGCAAGCAGAGGGAGAGGGAGAAGCAGACTCCCAGCTGAGCGGGGAGCCTGATGCAGGGCTTGGTCTCAGGATCCTGGGATCAGGGACTAAGCTGAAGGCAGACACTTAATGGACTGAGCCACCCAGGTACCCAGTGAGGAGTGCTCTGTATGAGAAAGGGGACGTCTGGTTTGATATGAAGCTTATATCTGCTATAAACCTTATCTCCAGTCCCCGGGAGCCTCTTTTCACTTTTCCCTTTTTACCTCATCCCTGGTGTCTTCTCTGATTGGGGTCCCTCACCACCCCAATAGACCATGTAGTGGTAAATGCCTTTTTGTAAAGGCACAGAATCTCATTGAAGTATATCTGAGGGATTATGTTTTATTAATTACCATTCCTAGAAGTATTTGCATCAAGAAATATAAGCTTTAATAGAAAGAAATGAAATACTAATGTTGAAATTTCAGCATTGCTTGGGAAAAGGGCCTGGGAGCAGTGAGAGGTAGAGGCAAAGGGAAAGAGAAGATACTAAGTAAGTGGGGTGTCTGGTGTACTGCCCAGAAATGACAACTTCCACATGCCGAGACATAGCCGCTAGTCCTTACACTACGTTATTCCTAGCGGTGGAACCCAACCGCACGGTGCTGTGCACAGAGAGGACACCCAGCATGTTCTAGCTCTGTCTCAGCTTATTTGTGTGATCCAGACCAGATCATTCATGACTTCATTCCCATAGCACCTGGAAGTTTTTTTTTAACTGTGTCTACAAAACCAAGAAAAGTCAGTAGAAATTGAGGTAGAGTATGCAGTAATAAAATAAAAGACTCCTTCCAAAATAGCAAATATCAAAGTTTCCCAGACCATCATGCTTATACCTCTTACTTGAATTAAAATTCTGGCTCCTGCGACTAACTTTGTAAAATTTCTTATTGCCGAACTCTGTGAAGAGTTCCATTAGTAAAAAGCTTCTGTACAGCAAGGGAAACAGTCAATGAAACAAAGAGGCAACCCACGGAATGGGAGAAGATATTTGCAAATGACACTACAGACAAAGGGCTGATATCCAAGATCTATAAAGAACTACTCAAACTCAACATCCAAAAAGAAGATGAACACATCAAAAAATGGGCAAGAGACATAAAGAGGCACTTCTTCATAGAAGATATACAAATGGCTAACAGACACATGAAAAAATGTTCAGCATCACTAGCTATCAGGGAAATTCAAATCAAAACCACACTGAGATACCTCCTTACACCCGTCAGAATGGCCACAATTAACAAGTCAGGAAACAAGTGTTGGAGAGGCTACGGAGAAAGGGGAACCCTCTTACACTGTTGGTGGGAATGTAAGCTGGTGCAGCCGCTTTGGAAAACAGTGTGGAGATTCCTCAAAAAATTAAAAATAGAGCTACCCTATGACCCTGCAATTACACTCCTGGGCATTTACCCCAAAGATACAGATGTAGTGAAAAGAAGGGCCATATGTACTCCAATGTTCATCGCAGCAATGGCCACAATCACCAAACCGTGGAAAAAGCCAAGGTGCCCATCAACAGATGAATGGATAAAGAAGATGTGGTACATATATACAATGGAATACTGTGCCTCCATCAGAAAGGACGAATATCCAACTTTTGTAGCAACATGGACTGGACTGGAAGAGATTATGCTGAATGAAATAAGCCAAGAAGAGAAAGTCAAGTATCGCATGGTTTCACTTACTTGCGGTGCATGAGGGGTAACCTGGAGGACAGTGGGAGAAGGGAAGTAAATGGGAACTAGGGTAATCCAGAGAGAGAAATGAAACAACAGAGACTTTGGACACAGAAACATACTGAGGGACTTGGAGGGAGGGGGGTGGAGGGATGGGAGAGCCTGGTGGTGGGTACTGGGGGCACCTATTGCATGGAGCACTGGGTGTGGGGAATGGGGAATGAATCTTGGAACACTGGGAAAAAAATTTAAGTAACAATAAAAAAAATCCAAAAAAAAAAAAAAAAAAAGAGTTCCATTAGTAAATTCAAATGTCATTATTTAAAATGAGTTATGCTTTCCTGTTCAAACCCCCAGGGGAGCTCTGGGCTGATAAAAAGTCACCTGAAGGGAACTATCCCTCTTCCTAAGGGATTTACAACCTAACAAAGATGAATAAGATAAGTAAATACTTACTGATGTTTTGGAAACCAGAAAACAAACAGCCTAGTGAGTGGGCAGATTTAGCATGGAGCATATTCGTAGTAATGGGACTATTGATAATGCACACCTTACTGGATTTTGTTTGCTTGTTTTACTTTGCTTGGAGAACTCTAATTTTTTACTCAGGGGTTTGTTATCTATTTATGACCAGGCAATTTCTTTAGTAAATAACAATAACCTTTGCTACTCTATAAAAAGTTTATAAGGAAAAAGTGTAGAAAAACACAAAAACAGGGAAACACATCTGACTCAAGTATAAACTCATGAATAACTAAAGCTCTGAAGTGCATTGTAAAAAGGCCTTCCAATCAGAAAAGGAAAGGATTAGTAGGCTTGGAACAGAAGCTGAGAGAATTGTCTGCTGCAATGCCAGAAAGGGTTGAGCAGAGGGCCAGGCCTGGCCAGGCTTCGTGAAGGAGGTGGACACTAACTCAGTATTACATTATTCTTGCATTTTTATAGGAAAGTCCAGGAAACTCACTAAATGTAAACGATTATAGTTAATCTTGTATTTATTGTTTTTAAGAGACTCATTGTAATAAACAGATTTTTTTTCTCTCTTTATGAGATGTAGTAGGCTAAAATCTTTCCCTTCATTAACTAAAATTCCAAGCTGTAGACATATGTGCCCATCTCTCTGTCTGTCATCCCCACCTAGATGTTTTAGAGACCTCAAACTCAATGCGACCAACACTTAAAACCATAGCCTTTGCCTCATACCTAGTCCTCTCCTGGTGTCACCTCTTTCTGTGAATAGCATATACATGTCATTGTCATCCTTGACATCCGGTACCTTTCTAAGGATAGAGGCTCATCACCAGGTCCATTGATACCATCTTTAAAATGCCTTTAAATCTAGGCACTTCTCTCTCTCTCTTTCCCCCCATTGTCACTACTCTTAATTCAAATAACAAGGTCTCTGGGGTGCTTGGGTGGCTCAGTCGGTTAGGCGTCTGCCTTGGGCTTGAGTCATGATCCGAAGGTCCTGGGATCAAGTCCCATATCAGGCTCCCTGCTCAGCAGGGAACCTGCTTCTCCTTTTCCCTCTGCCGTTCCCCAGCCTGTGCTAGCTCATTCTCTCACATGCTCACTCTCTGTCAAATAAATAAATAAAATCTTAAAAAAAAATTCAAGTAACAAGGTCTCTCACAGTAACCTCTTGATCTGGTTTTCCTGTACAACCCTTGCTCTCTGCACTAAAATATAAGTCTTGTCATGTTCTCTTTCTTCTTAAACCCTTCAAAGGTTAACACAGTGCTGAGAGGCTCCTTAACATGTCCTATGGTGCTCCGACTGCTCGAACCCCAGATCACCTCAGCCCCAGCCTCCTTGTGTGCTGCTTTCTTCTGCATTCTTTATTCAAGCTTCCTGGCTTCTTTCCAGTTGTGAATGTACCTTCCTCCTCACTGCAGGGCCATTCCACTTACTGTTCTGTCTGCCTAAAACACCTCTCACACACACTTTCACTTAATGACTTTTGCTTTTCCTTCAAATTATCCAAATATCTCTTCCTCAGGAAATACTACTTTGACTTGGCACATTGAATCAGATCCCTACATCTTTTATGGCACTTACATATATATATATATATATATATATATATATATATATATATATATATATATATATTTTTTTTTTAAGACCAGAGCAGGAGGGGCAAATCTTTTCCAGCTCTATGCCCAGCATAAAGCCTGTCACAGGGCTTAATCCTATGACCCTGAGATCATGACCTGAGCTGAAATCAAGAGGTGGACACTTAAAAGAAAAAAATTTAGAAACCAAAAAAAATGGAAATAATTTTTTTAACCATAAAAAGACTTAGAAATCAAATAAAAATGGAAATAATTTTTAACCATAAAAATATTTAAAAACCAAATAAAAATAGAAATAAATTTTTTTAAACATTAAAAAAAAAGGTGGACACTTAACTGACTGAGCCACCCAGGCACTCCCCACTTATCACTATTGTTGATTTATCTACTTAGATGATCACCAGCTACCTCCACAGAGTGAGCTTTATGAGTCATGGACCTGTCTATTTTCAATGACCCTTTTCTTACGCACTCAGCCCAGCGATTAGCAAGTACTGGGTTCCTGATGTATTGTAGAATGAATGAATGTATGAATGACTGAATTGATAGATGGATGAATGGAAGGATGACTGAAAGATCAGTATCTTCAGGTGTCTAATACCTAAAGTCATAAAACCAATTTATTGTAGAGTTTTATCATTTCTCAGGAAGAGAGATCCTGAGAGAATGGAATTTGATGCAATGGTATAGAGAATAGGAAGTGAATAATACAGAGCATATTTACAGTTACATTTGCTATTTGGAATTTGTTCCCCTTTCCTAAGAGGGCATCCTCTTTTGGGGGATTTATTTTTCCTCCATGGTATGGTTTTGTGGGAGTGTATACATTTCAATTCAGTAACAAAAAGTCAAAATAACACAATTTAAAAAATGGGCAAAGGAGTTGAATAGACATGTCTCCAGAGAAGATAGACAAATGGACAATAGGTTCATGTAAAGATGCTCAGAATGTTTAGTCATTAGGGAAATGCAAATCAAAATGACAATGACCACTTCACACACAACAGGATGACTCTAATCACAATGACAGACAGTAACAAGAATTGACTAGCATGTGGAGAAATCCACATCTCTCATACATTGCAGGTGGAAACCTTAAATGACGCAAGAACTCTGGAGAATACCTTGGCAGTTCCTCAAAATGTTAAATGCAGTTGTCCTATTATTCAGTGATTTTACCCTCACGTATCCACCCAACAAAAATAAAAACTTACGTGAACATATGTTCACACAAAGACTGGCACACAGATATCCATAGCAGTATTATTCATTATAGTCAAAAGCTAAAAGAACCCATCAGCTGATAAATGGATAAACAAAATGTAGTATATCAATACAATGGAATATTATTTAATCATAAAAATGAATGCAATACTAACACATGTGACAACATGGATGAATCTTAAAAATACTATGTTATGTCGGGCACCTGGGTGGCTCAGTGGGTTGGGGCCTCTGCCTTCAGCTCAGGTCATGATCTCAGGGTCCTGGGATTGAGGCCTGTATCAGGCTCTCTGCTCAGTAGGGAGCCTGCTTCCTCCACTGTCTCTGCCTGCCTCTCTGCCTACTTGTGATCTCTCTCTTTCTGTCAAATAAATAAATAAAATCTTAAAAAAAAATACTATGTTATGTGAAAGAAGCTAACCAAAAAAACCACATATTGTTTGGTTCCATTTATAAGAAATGTCCAGAATAGGCAAATGCATAGAGACCAACATTAACTGAGTGGTTCTAAAGGCTAGGGTGAAGGGGGGAAATGGAGACTACTTATTAATGGATATGGGGTTTCTTTCAGGGGTATTTAAAATATTCTGAAATTAGATAGTAACAAGGATTGCACATCTCTGAGAATGTATTAAAAACCACCCATTTGTACACATTAAAGGAGTGACTTTTATGGTATGTGAATTATATCTCTATGAATTGTTTAAAAAAATAAATAGGGGCACCTGGATGGCTCAGCGGGTTAAGCCTCTGCCTTCAGCTCAGGTCAGGTCATGACATCAGGGTCCTGGGATGGAGCCTCACATCAGGCTCTCTGCTCAGCGGGGAGCCTGTTTCCCCCTCCTTCTCTGCCTGTCTCTCTGCCTATTTGTGATCTCTCTTTCTCTCTATCAAATAAATAAACAAAATATTTTAAAAATATAGTAAATAAATAAATAAATGTAGCAATAAGTACAAATCTAATAATATGTACAAAATGGAAAGGGGACACCGACTGGGGGGAAAGGATTGATACAAAGAAGGTTTCATAGGTGAGATGATGGTAAATCTGTGAATGATTTGTCTTTCACCCAACCTTCTCTGTCAACACACTGAGGGTCAGTTCCATCAGGCTTGGGCTGCCCAGATACATAAATATTTAAGAATAATAATTGCATTTAATTTTGAATGGAAAATATGTTCCAGAATGCTCAAGCACATAAATCCCAAGAGATTAAGCTTCAGGCAAATCCAATCTACACAGCCAGACCACTCATAGAGGTCATGATTGTAGTTTGGCTACACCTGAGTTTATTCAATGACGTATTTCTCTCTCTCTTCAAAGACTCTTAAGTACAAGAATTGCCAGGAGACAAGAACCCCCTCAAACATTTCATTTGCATAGGATGTTGAATGAGTAGGCATGAGAATCCACATCACTTCTCTGGTTGTTCACTGTGTAACCAAAACAATTCAGGTCACCAAATATTTGCTCACATACCCAAAACCTAAACAATATTAAGCAGCACATTGAAGACAGAAAGTGACTTCTGGAAATTGCTGTCAGCACTTTGCTACCATATTCATAAGAAAAAAAATATCTCATCAATGCATAGAGTCAGAAATTATTATAAGAAATTTGCAAATTCTTTATTTTCTTAAAGACTATATCTGTGTAAAAGGAAAAAAATGTTTTAGACTGCACATCCTAGAATTCCTATACACCATTAGTCTCGGGCATAGTTTTGTGGTACTACTGGTTACTGATTAGTATTATTTCATCAAATTCACCCCATGAGTAAACAATAGCTTACAAAACACTATAGGATACAAAGGAGAATTTTTACTGTAACCTAGGAAACTAAAAGTTTGTCAGTCATTTCTCCTTGTATACCATGGAATCAAAGAAAAAGTGACAGGATGAATTGTAGCAAAGCCTGAACCACAAATTATACATCAGTCTTATGACCTTAAGATTTCTGGGGGAAAAAATGTTATGTCAAAGACCACTGTGCCCAGAAAAGAATAGTAATCTATGGACCCGGAAGAAATGTATCTTAGGAGACTGAGTGACCAATCTCTGGGTCATATTGGGAAATCATGTTTTGTAATATAATAGAAGTGTACTGAGTCAAAGTCAAGGTTAACCTATAATGGTAGACTATTAGAATCAGAAAGAATATGCACAAGAATGGAGGTCCCCACATTACCACTGACTCACTAAGGTAGACTATATCTCGACCTCCAGCATGTGTCTCAGTTATTCTCTGCTCTACACAGATCTGTTGAGTGAGACAAGGGGAAAACAAGATCCTGAAGTGTTTGGGGTGGGGAGGGGCAAGGGGAGAACTTTACTAGTCTGCCTCCCTGGTTGAGTATCTACAGAAAATTAAGCATCTTGTATTGTGAATTTTAATTTCCCATCAGTGTTTGCTTTGTGCTATGTAAAAGAATTTTACTGAAGTCTATTTTACTACAATGAAATAGATAGACCTTAAAGGTATAGTATCATTGCTTTTGACAAATGGATATATATTCCTATATGCTATTAAAATATAGTTCATTTTAATGGCCCCAGAAAATTCCTTTATGCTTCTGTCTTTTCTTTTTCTTTTTTTTAAGATTTTATTTATTTATTTGACAGAGAGACAAATCACAAGTAGGCAGAGAGAGAGGGAAGCAGGCTTCCCACCAAGCAGAGGACCCTGAGATCATGACCTGAGCTGAAGGCAGATGCTTAACCCTCTGAGCCACCCAGGCACCCCCTCCCCTTATGCTTCTTTCTAGTTAGTCTCTTCCTGCCAGAATTAGCTCTGTTTGATTTTCATCACCGTCATAAATTAGGTTTTCTTGTTCTACGACTTCATATAAGAATGTATTTCTTGGGCGCCTGGGTGGCTCAGTTGGTTGAGTGACTGCCTTCAGCTCAGGTCATGATCCCGGAGACCCGGGATCAAGTCCCACATCGGGCTCCCTGCTCGGCAGGAGGCCTGCTTCTCCCTCTCTCACTCCCCCTGCTTGTGTTCCCTCTCTGGCTATGTTTCTCTCTGTCAAATTAAAAAAAAAAAAAAAAAAAAAAAAACCTTTAAAAATGTATTTCTTTATGTCAGGATCCTCTCGTGCTGTATAGTGCTGTTGTATGCATCTGTAATTTATTCCATTTTATATCTGAATGTTATTCCACTGTATATATTTTTAATCCAGTCTTCCATTAATGGAAACCCAGACTATTTCCACTTTTACTATAAATAAAGCTGCTTATGAATGTTCTTATAAAGGTTGTTTTTTTTTTTAAGATTTTATTTATTTATTTGACAGAAGCACAGCTAGAGAGGGAACACAAGCAGGGGGAGTGAGAGAGGGAGAAGCAGGCTTCCCGCTGAACAGGGAGCCTGATGAGGGCCTCAATCCCGGGACTCTGGGATCATAACCTAAGCCGAAGACACATGTTTAACGACTGTGTCACCCAGGCCTCCTTAGTTTTGTATCATTCATGACAAACATTTGCCCAGCACAAACTTGCAAATATAGTCTCCTATATGTTCTTCTAGAAACTTTATAATTTTGGCTTTTTCATTTAGATGTATTATTCTTCTCAACTTAGTACTTGTGTATGATCTTTTTATTTTTCCATATGGCTGTCAACTGATTCTAGCACCATTTATTGGGGGAAAATTTTACTTAAAAAAATCATTGGCTCTGTTTAGGTTCTTTAAATATCTATACAGATTTTATAATTATCTTGTCAACATTTACTTTTAAAAAGTCTGCTAAGGTTATGATCACAAAGAATCAATAGCCCAATTTTGGGACAATTGAATATTTAATAATGCTGAGTCTTATAATTCACAAATATGATGTCTCTCTACATATTCAAGGTCTTCTTTAATTTCTGTCATAATATTTCATATTTTTAAATGTAGAATTTTAATATGATTCCTGTCAAATTTATTCCTAAGTATTTCATGTTTTGGGTGTTATAAATGTTTTTATTTATTTATTTTTATAAATGTTTTAAATCTTATATACAAATTTGGGGAAATAAAAATCAATTTATTTTTGCAAATTGGCTTTGATACTTTAACATGGCTAAATTTACCTAGAAGTTTTAGTAGATTTTATATCAATTATTTAGGAATTTCTGCAAGTATAATAATGTCATCTGCAAAGGAAGGTACCATTATTGTTTCCTTTTTTATCTGTGTCTTTTTTTTTTTTTTTTGGTTTGATTATATATTTGAGAGAGAGAGATCAATCGAATGGGGGGAGGGGCAGAGGGAGAAGGAGAGAATCTTCAACAGACCAACAGACTCCCCTCTCCCAGAATGGAGCCCGAGGAGGTGGGGCTCGATCTCAGGACCCTGAGATCATGACCTAAGCTGAAACCAAGAGTCAGATGCTTAGCTGCTGACTAAGCCACCCAGGTGCCCCTTCTATTTCTTTTTCTTGCTGTATTGTGCTAGATAGGATCTCTACTACAATTCTGAACAGAAGCTGTAAAAGTGGACATCCTACTACAGAAAGAGGAGATAAGGAGGAGATATGCTTTTGCAGAAGACATAGCTGATAAAGGACTGTTATCCAAAATATGCAAAGAACTCTTAGAACTCAATAAGAAAATAAACAACCTGATTTAAAAATGGGCAAAAGACCCAAACAGACATCTCACCAAATAAGATATATGGATGGAAAATAAGCATATAAAAAGATGTTCAACATCAAATGTCATTAGGGAACTGCAAATTAAAACAATGAGATATCACTACATACCTATTAGAAAGCCCCAAATATGAGACACTGTAACACCAAATGTTTATGAGAATGTGGAACAGGAGGAACTCTGGAAATGCAACATGGTATAACCACTTTGGAAGATGGTTTGGGAGGTTCTTAAGAAAAGATCCAGCAATCACACTCTTTAGTATTTACCAAAATAATTGAAAACTTATGTCCACATGAAAATCGGCACAAGAATGTTTATTGCCAAAACTTGGAAGCAACCAAAATATCCTTTGGTAGATGCATAAGTAAATAAACTGTACTACTTCCAGGCAATTGGATATTTCTCAGTACAAAAAAGAAACAAGCTATTAAACCATGAAAAGACATGGAAAAACTCTAAGTACCTATTATTAAGTGAAAGAAACCAATCTGAAAAGTCTCCATACTTTATGATTCCAACTATATGACATTCTGGAAAGAGCAAGACTATATAAACTGTAAAAGAACCAGTGATCGCCAAAGGTTGTGAGGAGAGAGGGATTAATATGTAGAACACAAAAGATTTTAGGGTAATGTAACTCTTCTGGACAGCACTACAATTGGGGATACATGATATTTTTGTCACAATCCATGGAATGTACAATACCAAGAATGAACCCTAATGTCAATTTTGGACTTTGGGTGATGATGATACATCCATGTAAATTCATGGATTGTAACAAATGTAACACCTTATGTTGCTGAAAAAGCTGTGTATGGGAGAGCCAGGGATGTGTGGGAACTCTTTACTTTCCTCAGTGTTGCTGTACCCCTGAAACTGTTCTTAAAAGTAAATCTTTTTTTTTTTTTTTAGATTCAATTTATTTATTTGGCAAAGAGAGGGACAGGGAGAGAGGAAACACAAGCAGGGGGAGTGGGAAAGGGAGAAGCAGTTTCCACGCTGAGCCCCATGTGAGGCTCAATCCCAGGAACCCGGGATCATGACCTGAGCTGGAGGCAGACACTTAACGGCTGAGCCACCCAGGCTCCCCTAAAAGAGTTTTTAAATCTTTTAAAAAATGTGGACATCCATGCCTTTTCCCTATCTTTGGGGAAGAGCAGTCAGTATTTCACTAGTGAGAATGATATTAACCCTCAAAGTTTTATAGTTGCCTTTCATTAGACTAGGAATTTTTCCTTCCATTCTTATTTTGCAGAGTTTCTGATCATGATTTGGAATTTAAATTTGATAACTGCATTTTCTGGACCTACTGAATTATTATATAATCATCTCTTTAATATTTAAATCATATTTTTGAACTTTTGTGTTAAGCCATGTATTATGCTTTTTCTATGTCGTTATATTTGATTTGCTTATCTTGTTAAGGATTTTTGTATGCATATTTATAAGGAATATTAATTCGTATATTTTCTTTCTTTTTTTTTTTTTTCTGTAACGTCTCCAGGTTTTTGATATCAGGGTTATATAGACTTCCCAAAATTGGCTGGGAAACATGACGTCTATTATATTATCTGAAAGAATTTGTATAACATTACTAATGATACTTTCTATTTTTTTCTTTTACATTTTTTCATTTTCTGTGTTGCAAAAAGCCCCCTACTTCTGAAACTAAGATCTCTAGCTCTGGGTGATGGCAATGGATCTTTGAGCTTAAAAAGGAACAAAAACCTGTCTTGCCACATGCTTTTAAAAGGAGTGTGTTTCTCTTTTATTTGAGGGGTGTGTATTTCATATTTAGGTGAAATTCTACATACTTCTACAACTATAAAACCAATCTTACACATGCACACACACACTAGATAATTTAAGAGCCTCACTTTTGAAATTTACTGCTGCTGGTGTAATAAGGACTTGAAAACTCTTATTTATATTATTCAATACCAGTAGAAAATATAGATGTTAGAAATCATTATTGTGATATATGGAAATTTAAACTAAACATATTTAGGAGAAACTACGAAACTTTGGGGAGCACATTTGGAAAAGAAGAAGGAAATATTTTTCTCTGGCGAACTGAAGGGTTGAAAATGTCTCTGTCTTGGGAGCTGGTAGCGCTTGTTTCATCTTTTTTAAGGCATTAATTTACCTGTGTGCAAATAAAGAATTGTTAAGTTTTTCTGGTGAATTAAACCAGGAAATTCACTGTAATCATTATAAAATGAAATTCTTTAATATCTAATAATGTTTTTGTTTAAAATTTACCTTTTGTGATATTAATATAGCTATATGTGCTTTATTTTGTCTGTTGTTTGCATACTACTCAACTGGTTAGAAAAGATTTGTGAGAAATACTCATCAGATTGGTGCCTGGGTGGCTCAGTCCATTAAGCCTCTGCCTTGGGCTCAGGTCATGATCTCAGGGTCCTCTGACAGGAGTCCTGCATTGGGATCCCTACTCAAGGGGAAAACTGCTTCTGCCTTTTCCTCTGCCCCTCCTCCTGCTGGTGTGCTTGCTTTCTTTTCCTCTCAAATAAATAAACAAAAATCTTTAAAAGAAAAAAAAAAGAAATACTCAGAGTTATTAAGTTAAAAATTTCCAAACATTGACAAAATACCTTTTTTTTTTTTTTTTAAGATTGTATTTATCCATTTGACAGAGAGAGACACAGCAAGAGGGAACACAAATAGGGGGAGCCAGAGAGGGAGAAGCAGGCTTCCCACTGAGCAGGGAATCCAATGTGGGGCTTGATCCCAGGACCCCAGGATCACGACCTGAGCTGAAGGCAGACATGCAGTGACTGAGACACCCAGGAGCCCCAACAAATGCCTCTTGACATAGAACAAAGTTCACACTACTTTAATGAACACACAGAATATCAAATACTATAAAAAGTATATTCTTGGTCTGTGTGCGTGTGTGTATGTGTATGTGAGTGTGTGTGCATGTGTGTGAGTGTGCGTGTGTGAGTGTGCGTGTGATCATGGCGAGCATACCTATTAGTGTACAGATACACACCCAGCTATTTTTGGTAGGTCCTCCTAGGTAATGGAATGTTGGTGACTTGTTTCTTTTTGCTTCTTTGTACTTTCTAATTTTCCAAAATGAGAGTCTATTTCTGCTTTTTTTTTTTTTTTAAAAGATTTCATTTTTTGACAGAGAGAAACACAGCCAGAGAGGGAACACAAGCAGGGAGTGAGAGAGAGAGAGAGAAGCAGGCTTCCCGCCGAGCAGGGAGCCTGATGTGGGACTCGATCCCGGGTCTCTGGGATCATGACAAGCAGTCGCTCAACTAACTGAGACACCCAGGCGCCCCTATTTCTGTCTTTTAAGCTTTTTAAAAAATATTAAGGAAAAGGGAACAGCATCAAATACATAAAGAGAAACCAAGGTATCTTTGGACTGGGGAGAATCACTGACCGGCTATAGTAACATCTCCAGTATCTTTAACAAGAATAGTTTCAGTAGAGGGTTTGAAGCTGAAATTAGAATATAATGAACTTCAGAGTGGGAAAAACAAATCATTTGTTTTAATTGGCTGTGAAAGACATGAGAAGGATAATGTATAAAGGATGTGTGACTGAAAGGCAGGGTCTAATTTTATTTTATTTTATTTTTAGATTAAGGGAAAGATTAACATGTTTATGGGTGAAGGACAAGAAAGAAGATGAAAACAGAAAGGTCAGTTCGTTGAGCAAGACAGAGGAAGGCCTAAAGGGCACAAGCAGTGGGTTGGGCTTGTAAAAAGCAGAAACTGGGCAGGAAAAGGTAAAGGTTGCATTCTGGAAGTTCCTTTCAAAGCCAGAAATAGTAAGACCAGTGCCTGGTGCTTGCAATGGAGAGGCAGGCAAGACTAGTTTCAACTTGCTTACTGTTTGCTCCTTTTCTGAGAACATAAACAGGGTCTTCTAAAAGAAAGGCGTTAGTGAAGAGAATTAGAAAAAAAAACTTAGTCTTTATCTTTTTACTTATCTGAATAATTGCACCATTCCAGTGGCCTTTTGTGAGTACACTCAGCATTACTAATACTATAACCTCGAATACAAGATAAAGCAGAAATGCTTTCTTTCAGCACTGCCAGCCTAAAATGGCCATGGACATTAATTAGTAAATAATTTTTTATAAGTAATTCTTAGATTTGCACCCAAAGGTAACCATTCGAACTAATGTATTCATAATTTTATGGATTTTCTTATTCTCTTTCTGTCTTTCTGTCTCTTTTCCTTCTTTCCTTCCCTCTATCCCTTTCTCTCTTCCTTCCTCCCTCCCTCCCTCTCTTTCTTCCTCCCTCCCTTCTCTGTCTTTCCTTCCTTCCTTCCTTCCTTCCTTCCTTCCTTCCTTCCTTCCTTCCTTCCTTCCTTCCTTCCTTCCTTCCTTCC
>PITA01020988.1:0-16981 GCA_004023965.1 Spilogale gracilis | reverse complement strand
GTGATGAAACTAAACCCAAAGTGATAAAGTTCTTTAGCAAAGCTCATGCAACCGGTAAGTAGAAGCCCTGGAATTTTACTCTGGAACACGTGCAGTATATACTAATCCAACCTGGCTACAAATCTGAATCTCCCTAACTGCTGATCCTAGAGCTTAGTCTCCCAGAACTGGGAAGCCAGCTAATGAATTCTTAGAGAAGATGAGGGAAGAAAAATGCCAACGTGGGAGAAGTTCTAGCTTCAGGGGAGAAAGCAGCCCTCTAGTCCTGGGCTGGCTACATATTTTTCCTAGGCCCCTCTTCATCTTCTCTGGATCTCAGTTTCTGTATTTGAAAAAAAGGGAACTTTGATCAAATAACCTGTAAGATTCCTTTCTACCTCTAAAATGTAGGGCCTCACTGTATCTACTCTCTACCCCCAGCCAGCTTTCCAGCACATTCTGTGGTTTCTTTCTTTCTTTCTTTTTTTTAAGATTTTATTTATTTGACAGAGAGAAACACAGCCAGAGAGGGAACACAAGCAGGGGGAGTGAGAGAGGGAGAAGCAGGCTTCCTGCTGAGCAGGGAGCCTAATGTGGGACTCGATCCTAGGTCTCCGGGATCATGCCCTGAGCCGAAGGCAGTCGCTTAACCAACTGAGCCACTCAGGTGCCCCATATTCTGTGGTTTCTAAGAGTGTTTGGGACAGAAAGTTTCTTCACAGCCATGCAAAGCAAGATAGGACAGGGTGCAGTTGGTCAGGTCAGAGTTCTGGCTGCAACCAGCCGTAAGTAATCAGCAAGAAATACCTAACTAGCAACTTCTGGCTGCCCCTCCAGGTGAGGAATGACATTGGTTAGCATGCACTCCCTTTTTCATGTAAAGGGATTGTCAGTAGTAGCCTCTACTCTGTTTTTGGTTATGTGTTTTGTGGCAATTCTCCTGTGAGATTGTAATGTAAATACCATAGTTTGGGATTCATAAGGCAGTTATAAAATATATACTAAAGTGCTGTGTTCTAAAACACATTCAGAAGCTTTAAAGAAAACACGCATCTGGGCCTTAGATGAACTCCTACACATGAGTTAAGTCAGAGATCATCAAAAGTGGAAAAGAGAATGGATCACCTCATTCACACCTCTCCCATGTCAGCTGAGGTCTTCACTGCTCTCTCAGATGACTCCCAGAAATTCTGCATGTACTTATGTGCAGGGGCCCGCCATAGCAACATACGTCCAGCAAGAAGAGATCACACAGAAAACCAAGGGGCGGGATCAGCCCAGTCAACAATGGGTCTAAGGAGAATTTTTGCCGTGGACATTGTGAGAGCAGAATCAGCTCCCAAGACAGAGACATTCATCGTTTTGGTTCTTCAAAGAGGAAATACTTCCTTTCTCTTTTCCCAATGTGCTGCCAAAAGTTCTTGTTTTCTCCTAGATATGTTTAGTTCAAATTTCCGTGTATTACAATCGTAATTTTCCAATGCTTATAGTTTCTACTGATATGGAATAATAGCATGAGGGTTTTCAAAGAAGAGAAACCCTGTAGATGGAAGCTGTTCGACTCCATGTATCACTCAAATCAGGAAAATGGCACTTGTGTCCCTGGTTCAGGCTTACACTTGGCTTAGCAGCTGCTAGAAGCCTCTAGGCATTACAATGAAAAAGTTCATGCCATGCTTGGCCGTTGGTTTTTACACATGCACATAATAAACACTGCTAGAACAGAAAAAGATGGAAAATTATCTAGTCTATTCTGACTTTTTAAATACAATATGACTCCTATCTTGCAGTGTGGCCAGCTCTAGTATGGATAGGTAACGGGGTGCAGCATTCCCGGAATGGCAGAGAACTATAGCTCTGCCCACATACCAGAGAGGCAGGCAGCAGGTACACAGTCTACCAACAGAGACAGAAAATATTACTGAAATATACGGCAAGAAAAACTCAGAGGCGACTGAAAGGGAAGCATGAGAAGGACAGACTACAGTGTCATTTATGGGAGAATAGTCTATAATTTTAATTTTGACAGAGCTGGATATCCACACCATGACTCAGCCTGGATGTTCAGGGAGAGAGACTGATGCACTGTATTTATTTTGTCAGATTCAGACAAAGGGCACCAGTCCAGGGAGAACGGGAAAGAACAAAGTGATTTCAATTTTGGGGAAGCTGTCCGAATTGGGAAATCTAGTGGGGCCAGCTCACAGAAAGTATGTCGAAGCCCATGCGGTTAGCACAAGCAGCAAGGCGCGAGAGGAACACCAGTGGAAAGGATGACTTGCTGCTGAGTTGGAGATGGGTGGTCCAATTCATCAACGCTCCCTGCCTGCAAGAAGGATGATACTGAGCATTTACAGCGTTTCAGCTCTGCTGAGAGAGGCCCAGAAAGCCGGAAAACACATTGCAATGAAGACACAAGGTTGGAGCAAGTTGCCAAGAAATTCAGTGGCACAAGAAATACTAGATTCCACCTTTAACACTCTTTAAAAAGACAAAACAGGGATGCCTGGGTGGCTCAGTTGGTTAAGTGATTGCCTTCGGCTCAGGTCCTGATTACAGGATCCTTGGATCAAGTACCACATGGGGCTCCTTGCTCAGCAGGGAGCCTGCTCCTCCCTTTGCCTCTGCCTGCCACTCTGACTGCTTGTGCCCTCTCTCCATCTCTCTGACAAATAAATAAAAATCTTTAAAACAAAATAAAATAAACAAGACAAAACAACTCATAAAACTTTCACCTGGATTATAAATATAATTTTTTACTTTTGAAAGTAACTATTTTATTTTTATAACTGAGAATGTAATACATTTGATGAAAGTTCCTCTGGGTATCTACTTTTAAAAATAAAAAGATTTTATTTATTTATTTGACAGAGAAAGATCACAAGTAGGCAGAGAGGCAGGCAGAGAGAGAGAGGAGGAAGCAGGCTCCCTGATGACCAAAAAGCCCGGTGCGGGCCTGGATCCCAGGACCCTGAAATCATGACCTGAGCCAAAGGCAGAGGCTTAACCCACTGAGCCACCCAGGTGCCCTGTGTATCTATTTTTTAAAAAGGCAACAGTACTGTAACAGATTTTAGCTTCTGATCTGAAATGACACTTCTTTTCTGATACGAAAAAGAATGAATGATACATGTAGGTACTTTAATACTTTAAAAGAAAGCATACTAATTTCCTTTAATTCATTTGTGAACATACAGACAGACATTTCACAAGCTGAGACTAAGAGGATGCTTCCTGCCCTTTCTGTGCTTTTTGTACTGATTTATGCCACAAGTATTTTGAGTGGTTACTATGTGCCAGGCATGGTTCTTATGGCTTGGGACACAGCAGTGAGCAAAACAGACCAACATCCTTGCTCTTTTGAAGCTTGGATTTGAATGGGGAAAAATACACAATAATCACAGACATAAGTTTTTTTAGTATGTTAGAAGGTAATTTGCTCGGGGCGCCTGGGTGGCTCAGCTGGTTAAGCGACTGCCTTCGGCTCAGGGCATGATCCCGGAGAACCGGGATCGAGTCCCACATCGGGCTCCCAGCTCAGCGGGAAGCCTGCTTCTCCCTCTCTCACTCCCCCTGCTTGTGTTCCCTCTCTGGCTGTGTTTCTCTCTGTCAAATAAATAAAATCTTAAAAAAAAAAAAAAAAAAGAAGGTAATTTGCTGTAAGGAAAAAAGTAAAAGTATAGAACGGAGAGGGATAAGGGAGATCTCGAGTATGATGTTGGGGGAGCATGATCTACAAAGTGATCTTCAGCATAATCTCAAGTCGACTTAACCATAAAAATCTGAAGATTTAAGAATTGAGGGAGTTAGCCAAACAGACATTGAAGGGGCATGTCTGGTGTGTTCTAGAAATAGAAAGGAGGCCAGTGTGATGGGGAGGTGGAGGAGGAGAAAAGCAGGGAGGGGATAAAGGAGGGAAAAGAGGGAAGAAGAAGAATAGAAGAGATTTTCTTTCAAAAGTAATTTACAGGGCAACACTGTCAGAATCCCTCTCACTCTTGAGAGCTTTCTCTGTACCTCCATTTATAAATTTCTATCACTTTACTCAAAACAACAAGCAAAAGTAACTTACAGGGGCACCTGAGTAACTCGGTCAGTTGAGCGGCTTGCCTTCAGCTCAGGTCCCACTCTCTCTCAAAAAAATAAAATATTCATTCATTCATTCATTTTAAGATCTTATTTATTTATTTGATGTAGAGAGAGACAGCAAGAAAGGGAATGCAAGCCTGGGGGGAGGGAGGGGAAGAAGTAGACTTCCCGCTGAGCAGGGAACCCGATGAGCGGCTTGATCCCAGAACCCCGGGATCATGACCTGAGCCCAAGACAAACGCTTAATCAACTGAGCCACCAGGCACCCCTAAATAAAATATTTTTAAAAAATGTAATTTACATACTGAAAATTTAATTTACATTGACCTAAATCTCCATAAGGGTCACATTCCCCAATGTAGCATTTGTACATGAATAGACATGTTCTATAACATTCCAGTACTCCAGATAAATGTAACATTGGATCAAATGAAAATCTGAAATTTATATTTTAGGTTAGAAAGCTAGTGGGAAAGGGAGAAGAGGAAGTGCGTCTGTCATAAATAGCTTGGTTCAAACATGAAGCTGAAAATTATCTCTCTCTGTCTATCTATCATCTATCTATCTATCTATCTATCATCTGCCATCTCTCATCGTCTATCTATATTTAATCTCTCAAGGCAACAGAGACCTGTTCACCTACCTGGCACATTGGAGAAGACTGTAAAACAACAAAATCAGCAGATCTGGAGCAGTTTGAATGAAACTGAGATTCAGGAACCTACACATATCTAATTCCCTAAAGACTGAAGATGTCAAGAAGAGGAAAATGTCAGTTGCTAGAAGCAAAGACTCACCTCCTAGTAAGTGGGTAAGTAGATACACATGCAATGCTGGTTTAATCATTAAGTCGTTTCCTTTCTGCGGCTTCTCTTTGCTTAGAGTAAGCTTAATAACTTTAATAAATTCCAACAATAAAAATGATATATTTATTTAGAAACATTGGGTTTATTTAAATACACACATATCGACTTGCCAGCCTTGAAGGAAACAACAAAATTAGTCAGGCTTAACTATGCAGAGTATCCAATGCTGGAAAAAAATCTTAAAAGTCTCCCCTAACAGGGAGCAATTTTTAATTAACATTTCTACTGGTGTTCTCTAAGCATTAGTTTATTTATTCTACACAAAAATTCTATGGTCCCAGTTTTAGTTATTTATTTTTAAGTAGGCTCCATGCCCAGGAAGCAAGCTGCATGCCCAGAACACAGGCCCTAACGTGGGGCTTGAATCATGACCCCAAGATCAAGAGTTGGATGCTCAACTGACTGAGCCACCAAGGCACCCCTCTAAGGTCTTTATTTTAAACAGATAAGAAAACTAAAGCACAGAGAATTTGAGTAACTTGCCCAAGGACACACAAACAATAAAAGGTAGAGCTGGGATTTGAACCCTAGTGTCATGGGTCCAGAATTGGACTCTATACCAATGCTCTACATCACATTTCCAATGGCACTGTGGGTTTACCATTTGTGGAACTTAAGAAATAAAACAAATGAGCAAAGGAAGAGAGAGAGATAAACCAAGACACAGATTCTTAACTATAGGGAACAGACTGATGGTTACCAGGAGGGACTGGGGTAGAGATAAAACAGGTGATGGGGATTAAGGAGTACACTTATGATGAGCAGCTGGGTGTTGTAGGGAAGTGTTGAATCACTATATTGTACACCTGAAAGTAATATAACACTGATGTTAACTGTATTGGAATTAAAATGAAATAAAATAAAATAAGAAAATATTTATGTGCCCAAGCTATCTATGAATGATATCATATTGGAGGAAAAGCAACTATATACTATTGCCACATTAAGATAGGGAACACCTTGTAGATGGGGGGGCGGGGGCGGGGAGGGAAAGAGTTCTCTTGAAGAGAGGCCAAACAAAGTAAAGGTAGATTGTGGATACCTGACAATTGCCTGCATCCTGATAGTCTTTCCATCTTTTTCAGGCTCTTCGTGGATCTAGTTTCATTACTGATTCTGGAGCCCATAGGATGATAGATATTTTCATCCATAGGTAGAACAACTTCTAGATGATTCCCATGTTCTTGTGCTGGCTACCATGGGGGCTTCTACAGCAGCCCGGCGGCATTCTACAGTTGCACAGAGACCCCTCGTCTCACAGGCTCCTCGTAAAAATAGAACAGAGAATGACTTCAGAAATCACATGTAGGTGCTCAGTTTTCTCAATTCCTTCCCCTCTGGCAGGTTCTCCTTCTTTCTTTTTTCTCAGCTGTTTTTGGGAACTTGAGATCAATTGGAGAAAGAGATGATACCACAGTCGCACTGCCCACACACCACCCTGCAGTTCTTGGTCTGCTCGAGTGTGCTGTCTGGCCAGCAGTTGCTTATCCCACCATTCTTGGACAGACCTGAACCCAGATATGCTGGCTTGGTTTTACCATTTCATGAGCAAAAGAGTGAAGGAGAAGGGCGCCTGGGTAGCTCAGTCGATAAGCATTCTGCCTTTGGCTCAGGTCATGATCTCAGGGTCCTGGGATCAAGCCCTGCATCGGGCTCCCTGCTCAGAGGGAAACCTGCTTCTGCATCTCCCACTCCTCCTGCTTGTGTTCCCTCTCTTACTGTCTTTCTCTCTCTGTCAAATAAATAAATAAATAAAATCTTAAAAAAAAAAAAAAAAGAACCAACCTAATTAAGTACAGAGAGTGACAACACTGGTCAGAATTTTTGGGTACTATGGTACTATTAAGAGTTAACTTTACATTAACACCAGGTTCTTATAAGCTCTCTGATGACTTTTCTATGTTCCCACTAGATCCTAGGTATTATCAGTACATGCAAAACATTCCCCAGGAGCAATATTTTATGTAAGCTGCAAGAGGGGAGTTACAAGGTGCTATTTGGAAGACAGAAGAAAAACATCTGACCTGGACATGAAGAGTAATTACACAAAATCTTCTAGAGTAAGTGATTAATAAACTGGGATGTGAAGGATTAGTTTGCATTTTAGAGGAACTTTAATAGAAGTTATTGTGACTGTAGAAATGGACAGTAGAGGTCATGGTATGGTAATTGGTAATAGAGAACATCTGGTATATTAGACAGAGGTTTCAAGCTAATGTGCCCTAGTTACTTTGCCATGATTTCAAAGAGTTACAGATATATTTGAATTTTGATTTCCCAACTCTTGGTGGGAGAAGGGGCTAGATGTAATCCCAGACCAATTGCCCCATAGGCACAATGTTAAAAAGAAAACCCCAGGCCCCAAATGGCATTCTTAGGCCAAGTTCCCAAACCAGGGCTTAATACATTGAACCTAATTGCCGTTTCAAGCTCCCCCAGAGAGGTAAGTCTTAATCATTCAAGAATTTTCTGATCAGCATAAAGTAATCTATCATAGGGGCCCTCTCTACTCCCCAAAGGATGATGAGGTAATCCACCTAGTAAGATCCCCATCCTTCCCCTAAGGAAAGGTGACCTTGCTTTTTTAGCTAATAACTTTCTTGCCCCAACCTTCTTCCTACAAAAACTTTCCATTTTTACAACTCCTTGGAGCTCCCCTCTACTTACTGGATGAAATGCTGCCTGATTTGTGAATTGCTTCATAAAGCCAGTTAGATTTTCAAATTTACTCAGGTGAATTTTTGTTCTTTAACACAAGCAAACTTGATTTATCCTGGCATCTCATGCATGTATTATGATTTTACATGTGTTGTAAAGTAAAAATTTTCTTGGAAAGCACTGCCTTAAAGTAATGAGTTGGTGTGGCTACCATGCTAAGTGAAAATTGGTGAGGGAGGAAAATGAGATATAAAGATGAACATGGAAAGATCCCGAAGGGACTTCTACGCCATTATAGATTTTGAGCCATCAAATGGATTTAGGCACTGAACTGACATGAAGAAATTCACATCGTTGGAGAACCACTCTCGATGGGGAGATCGGACAGATTGGCAGGAAGTCAGCCAAGCAGCAGGGGAGACTAGTTAACATATTGTCACAGCTGAGAATTATGGTTACTGGCCTGGGAAAAAGCTAAGAACCTGGAAATTCAGTAAATAACCAGAAGAGAGCAAAAGGTAAGGGTAAAAGATGACTTGCAGGCATTTGGTTTAATCAGTTAGGTTGATGGTAATTAGAATAGCTGATGTTTATGAAACAGTGTTTTAATAATCTTATCTATGTGCCTGCCACTGTCTCAGGAATTGTATCAACTCATTCCATTCTAACAATTTTCTTATGAGATAGATATGATGTAATAAACCCATTTACACATGACAAAGCGGGACCCAAAGACAAATAATTAGTGAGAGATTAGAACCTGGAATCAAGCCCGAGGAGATTTCTAACACCCATTTTCTTTACTATACTGATGCTTTACTACTATTCAGGTGCATTGAACCATCTCAGGTGACATTCATTAAAATTGGGAACACAGAAAATGGAGTTGGTTTTAGTAAGAAGCTGATTGAGTTCAACCTCGGGTGAATTATGTCCCCATAATTTATCTGTTGAGGCTCCAACATCCAACGGGTCTGTTTCTAGAAATAGTGAAGATATTTAAAGATAAATGAGATCAAGGGCAGGGCCCTATCTGATAGGAGTGTGGCCTTATAGGAAGAGGAAGAAAAAAAAAAACCCTCTATCTCTCCCCACCCCACCCCACCCCAGCCCACCATCCTGTGAGGATACATGCAGGACCTTCTGCAAGTCAGCAAGAGGGTCTCACCAGAACCCAACCCTAACGGCACTCCGATCTCTAGCTTCCACTACTTCTAGCCTCCACCACTATGAGAAAATAAACCTTATAGTTTAAACCACCCAGTCTATAGTATTTTGTTATGTCTAGAGAAATTCACCAGAGATGACACCTAACCCCCCCAGGGGTAGGAGATGAAGATTTAAATATGTCCTCAACCCACATCGCAGCAATTGAACTAGGGCACATTAGCTCAAAAGCTCTAATATACCAGAGGCTCTCCATTACTTACCACACCAGCAGCATGATCTCCATAGTCCCTTTCTATTACCACCATAAAAACTACAAAATAATTTGCAATAACCTTGCAAACTAAAGTAGACATACAGCCGTTGGAAGTCCCAGAGGCATTGCAAGAATCAATCTGTTACTCAGAAGAGCCACTGGAATGGAAATATACAGTGGGGAGTCAACAGCCTATGAATAGAAAGTTGAACCATGGAACTTAATGAGATTGACAGGCAAGAGTGTCTGTAACAAAGAGACGTGGGCTGACAATGAATCAAGCCCATAGGCACATGATCATTTAAGAAATAGACAAAGGAAGACATGCTAGCAAGAAAAATCAGAGTGAAAGGTGTTAGCAAGGGCAAATAGAGAACAAACCAAAAGAAGGCAGGGGAGCATGGTGTCACAGGGGCCAAGGAAAGAAAGATTCTGGGGGAAAGGAACAGAAGAATGCTGTTAAGTGCTATAGTTACAATGATTAATGATGACCCATTGGATTTAACTCTAAGAAATTGCTGTAATCATTGGTGGGAACAAGTCTTATTATAATAGACTTGTAAAAGCAGAAACCTCATTTGAAGAAGGATCCTTCACGGGAAAGGAAGATGATGGTAGATAGAGACTGACGTGGGGTCAAGGGGCGTTTTTATTGTTCGTAAGAGAAGAGAGATCCAAGGAAGCTTAATGCTGCTGGGAAGGAGAAAAGGAGAAAGAATATGGATTTGCAAATTTAGGAGGGAGAAGAGCTCACTAAGGGGCAAAGTCCTTGAGGGAGTGGCTAAGATAGTAAGGCAGAGAGCCCCGGCAGAGAGTAGGAGGAGGGATATTGCTTCTTTTAAAGAGAATAAATAAGAGAATAGTGAGTTTGGAAGCAGGGAAATCTTTAGATTGAGAGACAGAGGTGGAGAGGGCTTTAATCTGATGACTATGTTTTCCTTAACAACTAAGTATTTTGGGTGTGTTAAGAATAAGGGAGGAAAAAAAAAAAGAATAAGGGAGAAGTTGGGGAGGCCCTGGGTTGAAGTTTACTTTGTTGGTGTAGTGCTGGAAACACTGGATTCTTCTACATTTGGTTTTTTATGAGGCAGTGCTGGCAGCAGATTGGAATCCAGATGATTCATAAGAAGAGAGGTTAGAATGTGAACTGTGGAACCATCGCTGGAGGGGAATGTTGTGAGTTATTGAAAAAACTGATAGGTGAAGATAAAGGAAAAGGACCCTGGAATTACAAGTTGTCAGGACTTTGTAGGACAGCTGCTGAGGCTGTAATCACATGGCCAGAGAGTAGGATGACTAAGCTGAAGACTTTAAGGATAGCAGTTCTGCATGGTGGCAAGCTCCAGAGTATGGCCACTGGGAATGGGAACGAGATGTTTTAACAAACAAAATAAAGAAGTAGACAAGGTGGGCGCCTGGGTGACAGTTAAGCGTCTGCCGACAGCTCAGGTTATGATCCCAGGGTCTTGGGATGGAGTTCCATATCGGGCTCCCACTCTGCAGGGAGTCTGCTTCTCCCTCTGCCTCTGCCTCACTCGTTCTCTCAACCTCTCTCTCTCTCTCCCTCTCTCTCTCTCTCTCTCAAATAAATCAAAAAATAACGAATAGGTAAAGATCTTTTAAGTAAGTGGTCAAAATGTAATCTGAAGTTTTCAGATCCACCTCATTCTGTTCTTTTTTTTTTTTTTTTTTAAGGGAAAGCAGGGTTTATTGAAGCTGTAGAAAGAGTGGATACAGGTAGATACAGATGGAGTGGAGTGTGTCCAGAGACCCAGAAAGGGGAAAAAAATCAATCTCCAATCTCACTCTGTTTTAGCTCAAGCATGACAATCAACAGAGAAATCAGTGATTGCCTTCTAACACAGCAGGGGCTTGCCTCAAAAGGAAATTTCAAAACCAAGACACCTGTACCTATACACCTCAAAAACCTCTGGTGATAGTTTCCATGTCCTTAGCACTTTGAACTCTTGCCTAGCACAGTCTTCCCTCAGCAGAGAGGTAATTTTGTGCCCAGAGCCAAGGGTGCCTCGAGGAAGAAAACTCAGTGAACTTTCTGCAGCTGTTTTTCCCCCACCTCAGCTGGGAACACCAATGCCTTGGCATCTTTTCTTATTATTAAAACAAAACCCTTAAACCCTAACAATGTTGTGACCTGTAGTTCCAAGAGAGCAATGCTTCCAGAGCTCCTTTTATGTAGGTATGGAGTGTTCACTAACAGTAATGGGATATTCTAATCAAATAGAAAAATTAGAGTTAAAGGAAAGTCTGTGGAGGAGAAACTGAGTTCATGAAATTTTATTAAATCAAAATTGTGAACACAGCCTAATGAGCCATCCTGCCACTACTTTTGGAAGATGGAGAGTATAACTTTTACTTGTCTTTTCCGTTTCCAAAACTACCATGCTGCATTTACTCTTCCCTGTGTACCTGCTAAGATTTGTATCATTCCTGCCTTGGAATATTCAATATTACCTCTGCCAGCTTTGAAGGATATTGTCCCCTGGTCACCTGGGTGGCTCAATGGGTTAAATGTCCAACTCTCTCTCCCTTTCTTAATAAGGATTATATTTATTTGAGAGAGAGAGAAAGAGAGAGAACACAAGCAGGGGGGGTGGCAAGGGAGAGGGAGAAACAGACTCCCCACTGAGCAGGGAGCTCAATGTGGGGCTCAGTCCCAGGACCCTGGGATCATGACCTGAGCAGAAGGCAGACACTTAACTGACTGAGCCACCCAGACACTCCAAGTGTTGGCCTCTTAATTTCAGCTCAGGTTGTGGGATTGAGCCCCATGTCAGGCTCCATGCTCAATGGAGAGTCTGCTTAAGATTCTTTCTCTCCTCCTTTCTCTCTCTCTTAAATAAATAAATCTTTTGTTTAAAAAGATTTTATTTATTTATTTGAAAGAGAGTGAGTGAGAGCATGAGAGGGGAGAAGGTCAGAGGGAGAAGCAGACGCCCCACGGAGCTGGGAGCCTGATGTGGGACTCGATCCCGGACTCCAGGATCATGACCTGAGCCGAAGGCAGTGGCTCAACCAACTGAGCCACCTAGGCACCCTTAACTAAATAAATCTTATATATATATATATATATATATATATATATATATATATATATATATATGATTCATATATATATGATATAGATAGATCTATATGATCTATAGATATATATATATGATATATATCTATATATATGTAGTCTCTAGAACTTCTACAAGGATCATCATTCCTCTCCATATTTGAAGTTTAGGTTTTGTGGGCTGCTCATCTCACAAGCAAGACACCTATCATTCTCTGTTCTTATTTGGTGACCATTTTTCCAAACATGATTCAAGATCCACTTAAATCCTATCTCCTTCCTGAAGTCTTCTCTGGCCATCCTAAGCTGCAGAGAATTATGTCTCCCATTGCATGAAATACATAGTTCAACACATATTTGTTGGATACCTACTAAGATGCAGGCACTGTACTAGGTGCTGGCGACAACACAATTCAGTAAGATGACCTATGTAAGCATAAGGGCAAAATACATAGTATGAAGTAAGTACTTAGTAAATAAATTTTTTTGCAGGAGTTTCAAGGTAGAATAAAAGAAACTGAACATTTATTTCTTAAACATCCCCTTCTGTAGATCAGGACTTTAATCTTCTGAATATTCCTTAAGGCTTTCCATATGACAAAACTGGCCAGAAGGGGTGATAGGTAGGTAAAACCTATAAAAGTCATGTGCTAAAACAGAAATCAGGTAGCATCTGTCCAATGCCAAAGCCAAACTTTTACCCTTTATCGAGGCTCCCTCTACAGAGTAGAAAAGACAAGGCTGATTACATTTGCAAACACTTCTTGAGTTCTTATTATAAGCCAGGCACTGTATTAAGTACTTTACTAAGGAAATTATTTAATTCTTATGCCACAGATACTGTCATGGACATGATCATTATCCCTGTTTTCAAGATAAGGAAAATGACTGATGAAGAGATTACATAACTTGTCCAGTACCCTCCAGTACGTAAATGCCACAGTCAGTATTTTATCCCATTTCCTCCTGACTGAAGAACTCAAGAGCTTACCTATTTTATTTTATTTATTTATTTTAAAGGATTTTATTTGTTTATGTGACAGAGAGAGACATAGCAAGAGAGGGAACACAAGCAGGGGAGTGGCAGAGGGAGAAATAAACTTCCTCCCTAGCAGAGAGCCCAACATGGGGCTCCATCCCAGGACTCTCGGATCATGACTCAAGCCAAAGGAAGACGCTTAATGACTGAGCCACGCAGGCACCCCCCCTCCATTTTATTTGATTAACACCTAAAGGTGGGAAGACAGATTGCACTTCTAGCTCCATCACTCTGACTTAATTGAACCTGTGTTATTTTCTTCACAGTCTCAAATCTTAGTTTTTCAAATGAGAAAAATGATGTCTAGTCTGATTTTTTTTGTGGGGCACTGTGGGGTTCTAATGAGAATGATTTATCAGGTGCTTTATTAATAGTAGATAACAAAGAGAAAGTTATATTTTAGATCAGGATACTAGCTAGGGACCTTCTAAAAAGCTGTCTACTGCCAAATCTATTACTCAGGGAGTCACTTTTAAGTTTAGAGTTCATTCTTAATGAACAAATTTAGTAACGGTAAAACTAGTTTATTTTTTTTAAGATTTTATTTATTTGTCAGAGAGAGAGAGAGCATAAGTAGAGGGAGCCGCAGGCAGAGGGAGAAGCAGGCTCCCTGCCAAGCAAGGAGTCCCATATGGGACCTGAGCCGAAGGCAGACACTTAACCGACTGAGCCAACCAGGTGTCCTGAAACAACTTTATTTGTAATGTGGATTGTTTTTAGTAGGTAGTATGGAAAAGTGTCCAACCAGGAAAGTTAATGTTTAGTGTTATTATCCTGAGATTTAGCCTTACATGGGGCTTTCTACTGATTTTGAGAGATTTGAGAAAATGGAAAGGCAATACATAACACTCTATGATGTACCATTGTATGGTACAATGAGGGTCTCAGATTCATCAAAAGTAATCTATTGAAAAATCCAGAAGACACTGGCGGTGCAGGAGGCAGCTCTGGCCAAGATAGAGGAGGGCCTGCGGGGTTCTTCCCTACTGGGGGTTAGGAGGGATGAGACATGGCCTCCCAGGTATGTATCCTTTCTAAATTGCAACCCTCCTACCCATTGGCCTTTACTTCTTATGCTGTTCCTCAGCTTTATTGCTTTCTATAGCACTCATTGCCATCTGACCCACTATATAGTTTTCTTATTCATTTTGTTCATTGTTCATCTCAGTCCTCCTCTCCTCTCACTGTACCCTCACCTTCAGTTAGAACAGAGCTCCAAGAGGGCTGGGCCTCTGTTTTTTCACAACTGTATCCCAGCCACAACACAGGGCCTAACGTGTAGGGAAGCCTCAACACACATTAGCTGAAGGACTGAAGGGCAGAGTGTGGTGTGACCTCATGTGTGATCCCCTGGCTAATCTGGCTAATGGAGGAGCAAGTTGGTGGGGCAGGAGACACAGTGTGATGATGGCGCTGCCCTCCTGGGACTCCCAGTCTAGTGGGGAAGACAAACTGGTCCTGACATAGTGCCAATCTCAAGAGTGCAGAGCTGGAACAGAGGAGCCGGAAGGGCTATGGGAACCCAAAGGGCATACCTGGCTTACCTGGCCCAGTCTAAGAGGGTCAGAGAGGAGTTTCTGGGGGAAAGAACTCTGAGATCTATAGGACTAGTAAGGACCAAACAGGTTAAGAAGGGAGAAAAGGCTATATGAGGAAATACAAGAGGTTCGGAGTGGGTGATTCTCCTCCAGCAGGGATGATTTGTGCCCCTGGGGGATGGACATTTGGCAACGTCTTGAGACATTTTCCGGTTGTCACCACTGGGGAGGGATATGTGTGCTTTTGACGTCTCATGTGTAGAGGCCCAGAAGCTACCATACATCCTGTAGTATATAAGACGGGCCCCCTACAATGGAGAATTGTCTGACTCCAAATGCCAATGGTACCAAAATTAAGAAATTTTAGTCAAGTCTGAAAAGTTCGATCACTCAAGGCATTGATTTGCTAAAGAATCTGTACTTTATCCTGAAGGCAAAAGATGAGCTTGAAAGGTTTTAAGCAAAGACAGGTGAGTCTAAAAGCTCAGGGCCATCAGGTCAGCCTGACCCCCAGCCTATATGACACCCCCCCACACCTCACCCCAACATCAGACACACTCAATGGTCAACAGAAACTCAGAGGGGGAGATACCTCCTTTCAGCAAGACTTTGAGGCCTCTGAAGACATTTCCTGAGCTCTCTCCAGGACAGGCACAGGTTGGAGTGGTGAAAAGATTCAGATGAGCATGTTGGTCCTATCACACCAATCTCATCCAAGAGTCCTCCCCAGGTGACATCATCTGCCCCTCCTCCGGGCTCCCTCAGTTGTTGGCACAGCCTTTGCTACCACTCCTGTAATCTAGGATTGTAACTCTGTTTACACATCAATCTCCTCTTCCACTCCACAGGGATGAGGCTGGGATGAGGCTGGAGCCATCTTTGTGAGCCACCCCATGGCTGTCCCTCCTGGCCAACCTGTCCAGTGACCACTGGAGAAATGAAACCCCAAAGAGAGAAAGAAGGTGCCCAAAGTCTCTCAGAGAGTCAACTTTATTCTCCCCTCCCTCTTCTCCCCTGTAGTGCCTCTCACATGGCAGTGACATCCCAGGGAATGGGTCCACAGTACTTCTCTGTCCCTCATCAATTCCCCAAATGCCTGAAGCATGGCAATCTAAACCACCTGGTGCACTCCTGAGGTCAGGAGGCAGGGGGTCAGAAGTCATCAGCACTGGACTAATTCCCCCAGAAGGCCAGTTTATGCCAAAAGCATACCCATTCCAGTTTTGATCACCCTTCATCAGCAATGTCTGGTAAATTCTCCATGGGATAGACATCCACCCTAACCGGGCTGACCTTCTGTAAGCACCTTACTTTAGTCTCACTGTTCCTTGGCTTCCGTCCATCAGCCTCCACAGCCCTTGCCCTTTCACGATGAATACCTGACTTCTCCAGAGCCAGAAAACCCCTGGTTAATCATTGCCTACACCTCCAGGCACTGCAAGAGAGACTTAAGAATGGTCTTGGAAACTGGAATCTCAGAGTCAAGAACCAGGACACTTGGGCACAAATCTGTGCCCCTCTGTACCACTATCTCCCAGATTCATCAAAGAGCCTGGTGGTCTCAGGCATGAGCATTCAGGGGACAGCATGAGCAGTAACGGCTGGCTGTCAGTACTTTCTGGCCTCCCAGGAGTCAGGATGAAAAGTCTCTGTGCAAGAGCCCCCAGTGCTTTGGATTCCTCAAAACAGTAAGTCTAGGAAGCCTTCCCTGAGAAGTGACATCTGAACAAGGACCTGAAAGATGTGTAAGAGAGCCGTACTGACACATGAAGAAAGAATGTTTGATGTTAAGGGAACAGTCAGTGCAAAGGCCCTGAGGTGGGAGCGGCCTGGTATGGTGAAAGAGCAGCAAGAAAGTCCATGTGGTTGGAGTAGGTGAAGTGAGGGAAAAGTAAGAGCAGGGAGGCAGAGGGAGGCTAGCTCATGCCAGGCTTTGGGGACCACAGTGAAGACTCTGCTTTTACTCCAAGGGAAGTGGAATTCACCAGGGAATTAGCTCTTACTGAGCTGTAACAGACAGTATTGAGTCCAGCAGCTTTCAGCTCTTTTATGCAACTGTACAGTGTAGCCATCAGAACCCTGCCTGAGAACCACTCCATCCCCTCAGAAAGTTCTCATTCTCTTTTGCAGCACCTCTCTGCTCACACCCCTAGCCCCAGGCAACTGCCCATGCGCCTCCTGTTTCCATAGCTTGGCCTTTTCTAAGGATTTCTTTTTCTTTCTTTCTTTCTTTCTTTCTTTCTTTCTTTCTTTCTTTCTTTCTTTCTTTCTTTCCTTCCTTCCTTCCTTCCTTCCTTCCTTCCTTCCTTC
>PITA01020987.1:0-33694 GCA_004023965.1 Spilogale gracilis | reverse complement strand
AAGGGAGAGGGACAAGCAGACTCTTCAGTGAGCCAGGGCCCACCAGCAGGGTTGAATCCCAGGACCCTGGCATCATAACCAGTGCCGAAGTCAGACACTTAACCAGCCCACTGAGCCACGTTGGTTCCCCATACTAGAACTTTTTTTTTTTTTTTAGAACTTATTTTGAAATAAATTCATTTTTATTTTTTTTTTTTTTAAGATTTTATTTATTTGACAGAGAGAAACACAGCCAGAGAGGGAACACAAGCAGGGGGAGTGAGAGAGGGAGTAGCAGGCTTCCCGCCGAGCAGGCAGCCCGATGTGGGACTCGATCCCGGGTCTCCAGGATCATGACCTGAGCCGAAGGCAGTGGCTTAACCAACTGAGCCACCCAGGCGTCCCAAGAAATAAATTCATTTTTAAATAAATTTATTTTAATCTTAACCAATTTGACCACACATTAAAATCTCCATTCAGAGATTCCTTTTCCAAAAAAACCTACCTTTTTTGATATTCAGATTTTATATTCAAAACCAGCCTCTTTTCTCTTTTTAAATAACCAGCCTCACTTTATCAAAGACTTTCCTTCAACAAAAGTGCATGTCTGGGTACCTGGGTGGCTAAGTTGCTTAAGTGTCTGCCTTGGGCCCAGGTCATGGTCCCAAGGTTCAGGGATCGAGTCCTGCATCTGGCTCTGCTCTCCTTCTCGGCCCCTTCCCCCCTGCTCACGTTGTCTCTCAAATAAATAAAATCTTAAAAAAAAGAAGTGTATGTCTGTTCCTTTCTACCTTCTTTTACCAAAAGCCCACATCCAAATTTTTTTTTGCATATGGAGATGTTTTCCTTGTTATTTCTAGTAGTTTTAAGCACACATACTAATTAGAATTCTTAACCCTTAGCAACATTAATTAAGAAGTAAACAATTCTGAACTGACCTTTACGTTAGCATTCTGTGAATTGGAAGATTTACACATACTTTTTTTATGATTGCTGAAAACATGCTTTTTTTTAAAAAAAAAAAAAAGACTTTATTTATTAGAAAGAAACATAGCTAGAGAGGGAACACAAGCAGGGGGAGTGAGAGAGGGAGAAGCAGGCCTCCCGCTGAGCAGGGAGCCGATGCGGGGCTCAATCCTGGGTCTCTGGGATCATGACCTGAGCTGAAGGCAGTCGCTCAACCAACTGAGTCATCCAGACGCCCCAACTATGCTTTTTTCATAGAATATTTTTAAGCATGCCTAAAACGTGTTTACTGTTAGACTCAAATATCTTTAGTTTATTTTAGTTTATCTATAGTTTATTACTATTTGTAAAGTGAAGCAAAAAAAGGCTATATGTTCAGTAGTCTGTGTTTAGTATTTTATCTTATTTGGAAATGATCTGTATGTTGAAAGAATTTAGCTTATTAACTCATTGCTTAATTTAAGAAAACTTTTAAGGTTTTAGGTTACCAAAAAGGTTTTGGGAGATTATTTGAAAAGTTCACCTGAAACCTTTTTATCTTACTTACATCTATTTAGTTTACTCGTTCTTAACAATTATGTTTACATGACCCACAAAAGCTTCATGAGACATTAGACAGAATTAACCATTTTCCCAAACTATTATTCGTGTTGACAGATTTTGTAACAGATATAAAATGAATTTATATGTTTGGTAAACAAGTAGAAGTTGTATGTCTACATTATATTTAATGCTGTTAACTTTGAAGGCATGCCTATTTTCATGAAACCAAACTTAAGCTGACTTTTGTTTGCTACAGATTGTCCCAAATTATATATTTTTAAGATTTTATTTATTTATTTGATAGATAGATAGATCATAGGTAGGCAGAGAGGCAGACAGAGAGGGGGGGAAGCAGGCTCCCCGCTGAGCAGAGAGCATGATGTGGATCATGACCTGAGCCTGGCAGAGGCTTTATCCCACTGAGCTCCGAAGCACCCCTGTATTTTTGAAAATTTCTCTCAATACTTAATTCACATCCGAGTCAGGTAATTCGAACTCTTACAGATTAATTTTAGTAATATTATTGGAGGTAGAAAATGCTACATATTTATAACACACATACAGATAGATAAACATAAAACATACATAGAGACCTCATGGTTTCTACTTTATTCATTATAATAGTTGGATATAAGTTTTCTAATAGATGGAATAATATAAGTCTACCTGCTCAGATGACTGAAGCTGAGTTTCTATGGACCCTTCCCCCCTTTTGTTTTTCTTCTAATAAGAATTACTTTCTTGAAGTTTGTACTTGAGCATTTATACCTCAGGGACACAAGGAAGAATGCAAGTTACAGGCTAAAGATCAATAGGGGAGGTTTGGGGATTAGTAAAAAGAAATGGGCAAACTTTGAATTTGCCTCTAGAGTTGGATTTCTAGTTTTACAAAGATTTGTAAAGTAAGGATAGTTGCTCTCAATTCCTCAGAGAATTGGGTTGCAACTTAAATGACGACATAGTTTGATCCACCCATCCAACCATATTATCCTCAGCACAGAGGAGAACGCCTTAACAAAATTTCCTATCAGTCACCTGACCACTGCCTCCAATCATACTTTCTCTCTTTTTGTGTCTCCACTAATCTCTGGAGTTAATCCAATTATTAAATTGTTCGAGGATTTTCTCTGGGTTTAAGAAGTTATTTAACTGTAGCCCTTAGTTTGGTCTTTTTCTTTTTTTTAAGATTTTTTATTATTTTTTTTATTTGACAGAAACACAGTAAGAGAGGAAACACAGCAGGGGGGGTGAGAGAGGGAGAAGCAGGCTTCCCACTGAGCAGGGAGCCCCATGCGGGGCTTGAACCCCAGGACTCCGGGATCATGACCTGAGCTGAAGGCAGCCGCTCAAGAACTGAGCCACCCAGGTGCCCCCTTTAGTTTAGCCTTTAGTGTGACTTTTGACCAAGAAATGAAAGATACCTGAGGAGAATTGCCTGTCGCTTCAGGTGGTCTTATTTGAAAAGGTAATTGTTTAATAGTCCCTTCCGAGTGGAAAGGCAGTTCAGACAGGATTAAAAGAATGAGGGGAGCAGTATGAGTATTATGTCAGTCTTATAGCTTTTTGCTTTAGGTACTTCTGGTATCTTCACTTTTTTATTAGCCTTTTACAACAAATCTTTCAGTAAAGCTATTTTGAAATTTTGAGGTTTAGAGACTTAATGTATGCCAATAAAAAATAGGTATCACATTCTGTTTGATAGTCCTTGCTTTCAGGTTCACTTAAATGATCTTATCTAACTGGAACATTTCTCATAATGGCCATTGTGATTCTAGGTTGTCTTTAGTAAGATTCTGCCATTTTTACAGATATTTACAGCTTCTGGAACCATAGTTTTTAGACATAAAACAGGCAGGTATGCCAGAAGGTAATTTGCTTAACTGTTTGGATGTTAAGGATACCATTACTCCAAGTGGAAGTACAGAAAACAGAAGAGTACTCACCAACAAGGGTAATAACTTCACAAAAGCAGATATGAGATAAAAGTCGTGAGAGCTGAACCAAAAGAAGGCAGCTTGAATATGAGACTCGACTCGACTCACTGAACCCAAAGGAGAAAAGACAACTCACAGAATTGAAGAGTTCAAGGGGCTCTAGTGGGACCCACAAAACAACTGTGAGGGTCATTAGTTCCTTAGGGGTTCAACTCCTTCTGATCCCACTTCTGACACCAGCTCATAGCAACCTTAAATGAAACCAGTGGTAATTTAAACAGTTTAAAGATAAGTTTATTCAGGAATAACAGTGATGTTGCAAGTCAGAGCAGGCAGGCTGTGGTGAACCATAGGCAAGTCTGAAGAGACAGAGGGGAAGCTAGTTTTTATTAGGTTCCGCGAGGAGGTCAGTGGAGTTGTTTTGAACATAGCTTCATTGAAGAAGAACAGGAGCTCAGCGTTGTGGCATTTTCTCACTGGCTGCACGTGGTGGGCAGTTTGTTGTTCCTGAGGCATGTGGAAATCTTCCTCCTTCCCAAGTTGGTCATTTTAGTTGATGTGATGGGAAGTCTCCCTTCATAGCATCCCAGCTCCATTTTAAATCAAATTATCTTAATTCCTTTTTACAGCTACTTTTGATGGTTTTTAAAAATTCATAAGTTATACTTAATGATTTCATGTCACATGTACTCTGATTTTAAAATTTGGACCATGTAGTCTCATTACCAGTTTAATTGACTTAGCTATCTCCCTTTCCCTAAGAACTTTGCTTTCTCTCTCCTAACAGTGGAAGCCTCTTTCTGCACTTAGAGCACCCTGGATTCCATTCCCTTGCCTCTTCAAAGGCTTTACTCTAGTGTTAGCCTGTGTCTCTTGTGTTGTCTTCTCCATTTGTTTATTTCCGCTGGTAAATTACTTGCCTTAATATCTTTCCTTCATCTTTTTAAAAAACTAATGGGTTTTACTTACCCACTTGAATTCACTTTTACTGCTTTATTTTTCTCTGCTGTATCATACTCCTGGAAGAAGTTCTATGATCATAGTTTCTACTCACTTTCTAATTCTTGTTCTCTCTTCGTTCTTTCTAATCAGACTCTCTTCACAAACACTGCACTGTAAGATTTCTTACCAAGGTCGTCAGCCTCCATCTAGTGAAAGCCAGTTGTCCATTCTTTGTCTTCATCCTATTCATTTGATAAATTCATCCATATCATCTTTGTAAAAAACAAAACAAAACAAAACAAAAAACAACAAACAAACAAAAAACTCTTCTAGGCTTCCATAGTAATATATGAGCCTATTTTTGAGCCCCTCCTCCTCAGTCCCACCTGTTTCTTTGGGTTGCCATTGGCTTTTCTTCCCCTGTCTGACCTTCAGATGTTGGGAGAGTTCCAAAGCTCTAGCCTCAGCCCTTCTCTCTTGTCTGTTTTTTGGGAGCTCTCATCGGCCCATGGCTCCAGAATCATCTATACATTGATGATTCTCTGATTCAGGCCTCTCACTGAATTCCAGATACAGCTAGCCAGCTATCTTACAGACCTCTCCACTTGTTTATTTAGTGGACATCTCTGTGGGAATCTTTAAAACAAAAACCATTAATTCTTGCCTCTTTTCCCACTTTATTCTGTGATTCCCAAAGCCTGCTCCATCTTGGTAAATGTCTTCACTATCCATCCATTTCAATGTAGAAACCTCCAGCCCCCCAAAAAACATATAGATACTATTCTTTATTCTTTTTCTGTTTTTTATCCACATCTGGTCCTTTAGCAAGTTCTGTCTGATCTTTTTACAAGATAATTGGTAGATCCAGTTGAAGACTCAGGTACAGGCCACCATCATCTCTTACTTTGTATAGCAACAGCCTCCCGCATGGTCTTTTCCCTCCACTCTTGAACTCTTCAGTTTATACTTTGCCCAACAATTAAAATGAGATCAGTTATTACTGTGGTGCTTTAAACCTTTCCATTTTAGAAAGGTTTCCATTACACTTAGAACAAATACTAGTCTTCTCTATGTTACTTAGTGTCCTGGTTTCCGCCCAGGTATAATAGAAGCTTGCTGAATTTATAACTTGTTCACAGTGATTCCTCAGGATGCAGAATAGTCCCTTGAAGTAGTCAATATCTGGTGGGGAACAGACTGTTGTTATAAAACCCTTAACTTCATTATATTTAGATTATATATGTTTATTATTTTATATTTATGGAAATTAATTGCCCCTCAAGTATAATTAAAACCTGTAGTGTTCAGTTTGTAACTTGTCATCCCCTTGCTTAATAGCTGCTACTCTAAGTTGATGATTTGATACTTTATACCTTCTTCTTAGGTCCTTCCAAATAACTTTGTACATTACACCAATAAATATTAATGCCTCTCCCCTAGCTGCCACAGAAGTTAAGTCACATGTGTAAAATTTCAGTAGGTGAACTGGAATCTAGGTCTTCTGGTTCTTCAACCAGATGACTCTATGGATATTAATGTCCTAGGTGGTGGTACAGAAGAATTAATAGTAATCCTTAAGACCAGCTGATTTTTTATTTTCTAAATTCCCTCTAGTTACATTTTTTTTTTTTTTAAGATTTTATTTATTTGACAGAGAGAAACAAAGCCAGAGAGGGAACACAAGCAGGGGGAGTGAGAGAGGGAGAAGCAGGCTTCCTGCTGAGCAGGGAGCCCGATGTGGGACTCGATCCCGGGTCTCCGAGCCGAAGGCAGTCACTTAACCAACTGAGCCACCCAGGCATCCCCCTCTAGTTACATTTTTAAGCTGGCTTTAGCTCTGTGGCTGTTTTTATGGCATTAACATAAAATATTGGCCTCTCTTATAACCAGTGTAAGCTTTGGTCAGTTATTTTTATAGTTAATAGTGGTGATATTTAAAACTACTAGATATTCTATATATGTAATTAATGATAGGTCCCACTAAATGTGAGTTAAACTGATAGAACCAATATCTTCAGATGAGTTCTTAGGAAAAGTAGTCCTAAAAGAGATCAACACAGGGAAGGAATGCAGTCTTTCATTTTTGCTAGTAAGATCACTAAAATACAAGACAAAACAAACATTTAATATCTTTTTATGAAAAAAAAAGACACTTAATTCAAAAAGTAGCAAGCACATAATCTCAGAACATTGCAAGGTTTAGTTCTTTAAAACAAGTTTTGTTTTGTGGGAAACGTCACTATATGGATTGTCCTATCTCTCAGTTAAACCTGCTAATTGCTTGCAGCCAGGTAGGTTGGGAGCTTTCCGCTAGTCACAAGAAACTGTGTTTAGATCCTGAATTATAATTTGCAAGTTTCTTCTCTTATACTATCTTTCCCCTGGTCACAATCAGTACAGTCCTCTGATTCCTTTCTTTCTGTTAAACTCTGTCTCAAAGCCTGGAGCTCTGTGGAAGCTTTCAGATGATGACTTTTGTCCTCAAAGTTCTAAAATGCTTTCTGCCCAGAGTGGAGTGACCTTGTTACACTTGCTAATGAAAACATCTCTGGAATCTTCTTGATACCTTTAACAAAGTAAATAATTACTTTTAAAAGTTTATATTAATTTCTTACTGTGTTCTCTCGTCTACTTCTTACTTTGTTCTCTCGTCTACTCTCTGCCTGCCTCCACATGGAGATGACTAGCTCCACACTAAAAACCAAGAGCCTTCCCAGTAATCTGTTGTTTTCCTGTCTCCCACCTTTGTTGTTCTCTTAGGATTAGCTCCTGTCCCTCCATCCCAAAAGAGATTAGGTTAACTAAATTAATTATGAATTTAAATTTATGATGATGAATTGAAAGTTGTATCATTCTGGTACCTTTGCCTCCTTCTTTGATATTTTTAAACAGACTAAAGAAATAAATCGTTTGTCACTGCTGCCTGTGTTTTCATACCTCGCACAAAAATGTCAGTTGTATCCAAATTTTGCTTTAGCTAATGGGATTACATATAGGTTTGATAGGATCTGCAGGGTTAAATTAGAGGAAGATCTGCTAGATGGGGTGAAGGAAAGGCAAACGATGTTCATCCAGCTGTCTCTTAACCTCTGCCCTCGTAGCTTTCCACTTCCACGCTTTAGGCAACAGATGTTAAATCCTAAACTAAAGATGCATCTTTTCCGTTACAGTGACCATGGGCATAGTCAATAGCGCTCCCTGTTTCTTAAGCTGGAACGAAATCCTAAAAACAAAATTCTGAAGAAAAATCATCCTAAGTTTCCTGGGTTTTGTGACTTGGAAATCTTCTATCAGTCCAAGTATAACAGACATTTTAGTAGAGAAGTTTAATAGTTTAAAGTAACTTTTCATTGTTCTTTAGTAAATAAGTAGTGAGTTAACCACGATTCTGTAAGTAAATCAAATAAATCCATAACTCCCCCTTTTGGAGGCAAAACATCAGAAGTAAAGGTCAGGGAGATGTTTAATTCTAATATAAACCCATCCAACTGTCATACCAGTTCTGCTCTCTGGCAGTCTACAAGGTGGTATAAGGTAGTTTGATCAAAAATGAGCAGTTTGGAAAAGTGAAAATTCTTAATCCAATCTTGAGCTATCTACCTGAAATGTCCTTTTAAAGTCCTGTATACATTTTTCAGTGTTTTAAATTCTGTACGTTGGTCTAATGCACAAAATTCCTATTGAAAAGATTTTTATGAATTGGAATCTGAACTGTATAATGAATATATTTTGGATAAAATAGATATTTTCATTTGTAAATAGTGAAAATCTCACTGAAATTTGTTTCTTTTCACTAGGTTTAAGTGGAAACCCTGCAGATATAGAGAGAAGAGAAGCCGTGTTTGGAAAGAATTTTATACCTCCTAAAAAGCCAAAAACCTTTCTTCAATTAGTATGGGAAGCATTACAAGATGTCACTTTAATTATACTAGAAATTGCAGCCATAGTATCATTGGGCCTTTCTTTTTATCAACCTCCAGAAGGGGATAATGCACGTAAGTAAATTGGGGAGGGGAAAAAAGAAAAAGACTTCAGTGTGTGATACTAGTAAATTCAGTTCATTTGCCTACTTAAAATGTAATAATAATAGCAGGTCAGCATTTATTGACTATGCTAGATACAATTTTTAATAGTGTCTTTAATAGTTCTTTAAATATACCATCTCAGATAATTTTACAGTAACTCTGTAAGACAGTGTTACCTCTAAGTGAAATACAGAGGTTAAAAAACCTGCCAGAATGTGCCATACGATTGTTGGCAAGGAGCTAAACCATATATAAATGGGGTTTGTGCCATCAGTTTTTAAGGTCTGCAAACACTGTATTGAAATAATTACAGCTTTAATTTTGGTGTTTTGGTGTTTTTGGTGGGTTGTTGTTTTTTGTTTTTTGTTTTTTGGAAAGCATTATGAAAACAATTGTCTCTCCCTAATCCATTATTTTTCAGGTTCTTAAATTGTGTTATATGCATGATTTGGGTAATTGTCTTGCCATTCTAGACATTCTAGAAATGTTTCTACTACAAAGTATCTTGACCAGTGGAAAAATACAATATATAATGGTATATCTACTTTAACTTGTAGCTACAAATGGTTTTGTTTTTCTCCCACCTTTCTGTGTTCTTCATTTCTTTTTTAAATTTCTTACTCTCTTTTTTTTATTTTTTTTAATTTTACAGTACATTCTGTAACTGCTAAGAAATCTAACTTGGATTTTGCTCACTGTATTTAATTACAGAGTGAATGAATAGTAGTTTTTATATCAGAAGAATGATGCCCCAAACATTTTTGTTTGTAAAAACTTTATTCTTATGCTTTTTAAGTTATGAAGAGTTTGATAAATATTTGCTAACTCTAAAGTTGACTTACTCTGGTTTAAAGTAATTCCATTAAAGGTATGCCTCGCCCACGTGAGAGTTGTTTTGTTTGTTTGCATGGTAAAGTTGGTCACAGAAGAGGTCATTTTATCTGAGCCCAGGACGGTTCAGGGTTTTGCAGCAGCAGCAGCACTGTTTACATTTTGCACCAGAACATTCTTTGTTGCCCTGCATGGTACCACCTTCCAGTGGAGGCAACCGAAGTGCATGCACATATTACCAAGTTTCTCCTAGGGGGCAAAATTGCCTATGGCTGAGCATCACTGTTCTAAATAAGATTAAGATTTAGGCAATATTCTTGTCGGCATTGAGCCTAATTATTTTTGAAACGTGTATTTATTTTTGTTAAATAAATAATACATACTTTGCTGTAGAAAGATGAGGGGAAAGTGACAATTCATAGGAAATACTATTTACCCAAAATCTCACTTCTTAGAGATTACTGCTGTACCAATTTGATACATATTCTCCCAGATTTTAAAAGTGTGTTTTGTGTAGGTTACTTATGAAGGTATATGTGTACATGTGTGGGTAGGCCTGAGGGTTTGTAAATGCATGTATCTTTTATATGATAAAGGCCATACCATATTCAGCAACATACAGCTAAGTTCTGTAGTGCTCAGTTTACCCAACTAGCATTATAGAATATTGGGAATTGGTATTCTAAGATTCATTGAGTTGGCAGGTTATTAATTTTTTTTTACTTTTAACATTTTTTACCCCAAGATTATAAGAAGAATAAAGAAAAATATTTTGAGTGAGAGTGGATTTTGTTTTACTTTTAACATTTTTTACCCCAAGATTATAAGAAGAATAAAGAAAAATATTTTGAGTGAGAGTGGATTTTGTTACAAGGACAGATCTTTTTGGAACTTGGACTGCTTTCATTTGTTAGGATATCATGATAAGCCCTTTCCCAAATTTGCTTAAGGAGAATACTGGCATTAAGATCCCACTGGGAAGGTACTCTATAGAGTTGTTGGTGTCATAAAACACTTCAAAAAAAAAAGGATCAAAATCTCCTGAAGGTGGTGAAATGTTAGTGTTTGCATTTTTTTAAACATTTATTAGCGTACTCCTCTGTCTTTTCATCATGTTATGTTTTGGTTTTTTGTTTTTGCTTTTTGTTTTTTTATTTGACAGAGAGAGAGAGAGAGCACAGGTAGGCAGAGAGGCAGGCAGAGAAAGAGGAGGAAGCAGGTTCCCTGCCCAGCAGAGAGCCTGATGCGGCCTCTGTCCCAGGACCCTGAGATCATGACCGGAGCCCAAGGCAGAGGCTTTAATCCACTGAGCCACCCAGGCACCCTATCATGTTATGTTTTAACACTAAGTAGTAACTTACTAAAAGGAAATCCATTAATTGTCAGTCTATGGTCCGGGAAATTTAAATTCTCCAACTTTCTTACTAGTGCTCTTTTGTGTGAAAATAAGCACTATATCCCACTCTATAAACAAATCTTTAGTTGCTAGCATAATACTAATGGTTCTCAAACTAATTTGGTCTCAGGGCCCCTTTACACTTGTAGTATTAAGAACTCCAAAGAGCCTTTGATTATATGAGTTGTTTCTGCAGATATTTACTGTCTTCTTAATTAAAATTGAGAAATATAAAAATATTTTATCATTGCATTTAAAAATTGTAACTAAGAAATAGAAAATTGTAAATACTGAAATTATTAGTAATGAGATTTTAAATGAAATAACGGAAGGAGGAGTAGTAGTGTTCTTCATTTCCTTGTATCTTTTTAATATCTGGCATAATTGAAGGTAACTGGATTCTCATCTGCTTCTGCACCTAGTGTGTTGTGTTAGCACATGTAATGTAGTCTTTGGAAAATTCCACTACACATTCCTAAAATATAAGGCAGATGACATCTTAGTAGTATTATAAACATAGTTCTGACCTTGGGGGTTCCTCCTGGGGTTCCTAGACCATACTTTTGAGAACTACTTCTTCATATTGTTAATGTATACACTTGATGCACCATCCAAGAAATGGCTCAAGTGGAGAATTTTTAAGAATAGAGTATTTGCCTTGTGGTACAGAATGTCAACTGAATTTAGATTGTGGATCTCTCTCAAGTGAATTACAGGGGACCACTTTTGGGGAAATCGATTTTTATTATTGTATTTGTACTTGGGCTTCACAGAAAGCATTATTAAAATACTTCTTACGTATATAATTAGTAAACTGCTGTCCTTTTGTAACTTCGATTTTGCAATTACTTTTTCATTGTAGCTGCTCTAAAAATTTGTAACGATCATCAGTAGGAAAAGGATTTAATTTCTAGAAGCATTTTACTACCATCTGTTTCAAGATCATTCAGACTTGTTCTATATAATCTAAAGTAGAACTATATATGAAATGAAATATGGCACCAACTTGTTTCATGTTCTCTTTTGAAATATTCAGTCATCTAGTTCTAAATATGCATGTGAGATTTAAAGCTGAGAATGATATAATTGTCTCATAGTTCCTTCTCCCCCGATCTCTGTCACATTGATCCTTAAACTTTTTTGGTTATGTACCTTATTGGGAAGATATCTGAGCATATATTTCCAAATGATGCATTTGTGAATTATATATTTAGAGCTATCTACATAATGTGTTTGTTTATATTGTGTATACTGTATGTTTATAATGTGCATAGTCTTAAACATATGCAGAAATATAAATTGAAATATTAAAAAGATGATGTTTAAAATTTTGATGTTTAGTAACCATAAAATACCACTATTGATAGCATGATTGAATATACATTATTATATTTTTATAACTTCGATTTAACCTTGATTTTGGTCTGAGTTTGGTTTATTTCAGAACTTGGTTTTAATGTTTCTCATAGCTGAAAAGAAGCTTAACAACATTATGCAAATCCAAATGCAGGAAGTGTATTCACTAATGGTATTTATTTTCCCTCTGTCCACCAGTTACATAAACGTTTCTGTTGACATATGACTGTTAAATTTCATCTTCTGCTTTCAGTCTCTTGTTCTTGCATACTATTATAACATACTGCATTTTTACGTTTGTAACCAATGAGATGAAAACCCGCTGAAATGCTTCATTTGAAAGATAGTATTTTACCTGCACTTCAACTTGGTAGAAGTGGTCAACATGGTATTTCAGCTTTCATCTGTTCTTGAGTCCAGACTTGGTTGACCTAATTCAGAAAGCAGATCTATCTTCTGGGCAAGAAGAAAGGGGAGTAGAAGCTGTCCTACTGCTTCTACCATTCAGAACATTTTAAACCATAAATTCATTTAACTAGTTACTTTGTGCAATGCTTCATGGTCATTTCTTCAGCTCACATATAATTCAGAGAAGTTTTAATATTTGGGTGGGGAAGCCAGCACACCTGATCGGTTGTCCTGCTATCTCCTTTAGAGAATATACTTTTTTACCCATTGATGGTTGAATCCTGTTGATGGTCCTCAGGATTTTTTTTTTTTTTAATCATTCACATTATCCCTTCTATTTCACTGCCACCAGTTGATTTTATTACAGTGTCCTGTCTCTTCACCTGTCCCATGTACCTCTCCTGGATTAATCTTTATTCAGCATCTTTATGCTTCAGATCATATCTTTGTTTCATGCTCACTGTTCTGGAATTTGCTTTTTATCATTTCTGGTGTCATTCATTTATTTATACTTTTCACTCATTTACTCATACTTAAAAGTATACTTTTAAGAAGCAGTGCTTACCTTTACTATGTGTATATCTGCTTTATTTCGTTGTGTTCCCTTTTTCAAAATGCTGGTCATGAGCCACTGAATTGATTTTAGACTCACAAATAGATTATAGCCCCAAGTCTAAACAGCACTGTCTCATTGTTTTTTCTTCAACATTGTTGACCTTCAATTTTGAGCTTTTGGGGTTCTTTCTTCCCTCATTCTTTTGTAAACTTTTTTGTGCCATAGAGCCTTTGTGCTGATTTCAGTCTTTCCCTGGACTGCTCTCCCTGGAATACTCTACAGCAACTCTATGGCTAGTTCCTTTTTTATCATTTGCCTCCTAGCCCAGATGTCACTGACACTTCAGAGGGGCCTTCTGTGTTCACACAAACCACAGTTAGCCTTTCTTCACTTGATAACACATCACCATCCTTTATTTTTTTAATGCCATTTACTATATCTGAAATTGTGTTTTATTACACATTATCTGACTTATTCATATACCATGTGCACCTTCCAACTGAGTATGGGTTTTATGTTGAGAGAGAGCTTGTGTGTCTTACTACTATATCCCCAGCCCCTAAAGTACTACTGTCTGGCACATAGAGTAGCCGCCCAAATAGTTGGGTTAATAAATATCCCTTGGCTTACCTTTTCATGTTGTGGAAACTAAGTGTTGCTTATACTCCTGTAAAAATTATAAAGTAAATAAGCATGATTCATGGGTAGCACATAGTATTTAAGTTTTCATGTATAGCTTGTCTAACGTATGTAATGATTAATAGCATTAACCATTGGTCAAGTGCTAAAGAATTCTTAGCCACTGCTCTCCCTACTTTAAAGTGTTCTCCCATTTAATCCTCACAACTCTGATGGAGTAGATGGTATTATCCTAATTTGACAGATTAAGAAACGGAGTCTCACAAATAAGTACCTTCCCTTGAGGCAGAGATTTTATCTTACCCAGTGTCCTTACTCTTAACTAGAACCATAGATTACCTCCTTGTCCTGAGGGTGAGAATCTTCAGAGGCCGGGAACTTGACATAGTAAGCATTCTTACCATTATGGAATGCTTTGGGTTTAGTAAGGTATTTAGAGTAAAATTAACAAGGTATGTAAACATCATAATTAAGTTATCGAATGTCTTCTGTCATCAGTTCAGAATCTTTTTTTTTTTTTTTTTTTTTGATAAGCATTTTCTTTCTTTCCATATAGTTTGTGGAGAAGTTTCTGTTGGAGAGGAAGAAGGTGAAGGAGAAACTGGTTGGATTGAAGGCGCTGCAATCCTCTTGTCAGTAGTGTGTGTGGTATTAGTAACAGCTTTCAATGACTGGAGTAAGGAAAAACAGTTTAGAGGTTTGCAGAGTCGAATTGAACAAGAACAGAAGTTCACAGTCATCAGGGGTGGTCAGGTCATTCAGATACCCGTAGCTGACATTACTGTTGGAGATATTGCTCAGGTGAAATATGGTAAGTAAAAAACCAGCAGTACCTCTTAGGTGGGAGGTAAAGTTACTGTAATCTTGTGGACAGTTCACATACCATTGCTTTTTGTTCTAGGTGACCTTCTTCCAGCTGATGGCATACTGATTCAAGGCAATGATCTTAAAATTGATGAAAGCTCATTGACTGGTGAATCTGATCATGTTAAGAAGTCTTTAGATAAGGATCCCTTACTTCTATCAGGTTTGAGCTTCTTTCTTTGCACTTTTTTCTCTTCCAGGACTGTATACCCTTGTCGGCAAACACAGTTTCTCTAAGAGCCTACAATATGAAGGATTCTGTATTTTATGTTAGCATCTACCTATAATCCTTAGGGACTTTTTTTTTTTTAAGCTGGCAGAGATATCAGAGATCTTTGAATCCAGAGCCTGGTCCAAAGGAAAAAAGAAAAAGAGTTTTTGAGTTAGTGTAATGATAAAATGAAAATATAAGCCTAATGATTTCTACTTTTCTGTCTTATATTTATTCTTTTGGCCTGTTGATGTATACAGTTAAAGAATGATTGTTTTTAAAGCAAATTAATGAATTCCCTATGACGAACTACCAAGGACAGGTTTTTGGTTTTTGTTGTTGTTTTTTTCTTTTTTAAGAACTGATGAAGTCCTTACAATTTCTGTAATCTGAATCCTTCATTTAACTGATAAGGAATAAATCTGAGACCTAAATTAGTTACCAAAGATTACATGACCAATCCAAGGTAGGCCTAGCCGTGGCACACATCTGCCAGGGAGAATTGAACTTGCACTTGGGTGAGACATGTACTGAGAACGAAGAGCGGGGTTTATGGAGGTGAGAGCGCTGTTTGAAATGAGGGGATGGCTGTCCACCTGGGAGGCTCTTGTAACAGTAGCTGTGGTAGCTTGACCTGGGGTGAATTGGAAATGGAAGGAAAGTAGTGGTGGGACAGTTTGCATGCAGCCTTCTAAAATGTTGAAAGAGGGAGCCCAAGAGTACCACACTTGACTCCAAAAGCATGCCAGTTTTTTCACATTTGATTTCCAGGTTTTTACTCTTAATTTTCTAGTATTCTTTATAGAATTTTACCAAAATTGCCTCTAAGACCAGTGTTTATGTGTATCTGTTAAACTGAATTATATGCGAGGTTGGAGCGGGCAGAATGTTGCCTTTTTGTCTTCTGTTACCATTTTCAGATGTTAATGGAATGCTGACATTTTACACTTTGTCAGGAGATTTCTGCTGATTTAGCCATATAATAATTTGGTGGCCATAATTGTTCAGTTCTTCTCTGTGAACTTTATATTTTAATTGATTGAACATGATTTTACTGAAACCAGTCAACCTGTGACAAGTCAGTTAAGTCAGAGTCACAACTTCTGGGCATATATTTCAGTGTGACTATTACCCTTTTAAGATTTGCAAATATGTGCCCAAAAAGCTTACTGCAGAACATCCCACCACTGAACATCAGAGTAACTACATAAACACCGTTATTAAAGGGTAGAGGTCCCAATTATAATACAGACTTATTTCTTCAGAAAAATCGTGGGATTTATATACCTTCAAAATTCTACACTACCAGTAACATCCTGGGTTTGGTTTTTTCTTTACATGGGTGTGCTTCTAATGCATTCCAAGCAGAGATATCTTAGGTGAAGAAGATGGTGTATTTAAGTACAACATATGCTTACTTACTCCTTGCCAAAGTTCTGAGAAAGCTATGTAATTGTTAACTGGATAAAGCCTGTAGTCTTTCCAGGGAGGGGGAAGCAATCTAGTCATACCTGTGGTTATACCATAGACTGTCTGGGCCACGGTATTTGGCAAACTGAGGTGGTATTCTCTTGCCTTTTTGCCATATATACTACATGGACTGTTATGTACATCTGGCTTGTTTGCAGAGTGCTTAGCCCTTCAGGTTGATGTCCTTTACCTGAACTTTGCTCTTTTTCTATTTTAACAGAGATTGCTAGTAAGCATTATGTAGACTCAGGTCCCTGACACACCAAGTGTACCACAAGAACTCTGTAAATTTTCCATGGCTAAGAAAAGACTGGAATAACTTTGCACAGAGTCCCTTATCGTAGTGTGGGTGGGAAAGTTTTTCTGCATTTATTTCCCTATTCCAAAAATGTACTAAAAAACATAAAATGCATTTATTTTTAAATGTATTCTCATGATGCCATCTCTCATTGCTGTTCTTGGCTCTTTAAATTTAGATTTTTAAAAGCAGTTATTCAGTTAGCAGTGAGGATATGACCAGAACAAAAACTGTTTACTTTTCCTGAGTACATTAAGCGCCAGCATCTGATTACCTGTGGTCAGGAAGACTAGAACGTAAGAAAATTGGAATCTACCAAAAACCAGAATCGTTAAAAGAAAGAAATTGCCTTTTATATGTAGAAGTTGCTCAGCATATTAATACTGTTTCACTATCCTGAAATTCATTTCTTGTTTTCTTTGCCTGTTCACTGACAGAGAAGCTAATAATCCGGAATATAGATTTTTAAAAGCAAGAAAATGAGGGGCACCTGAATGGTTCAGTCGGTTAAGCATCTGTCTCTTGATCTCTGGGGACCCTTCACATTGGGTTCCATGCTGGGTGTGGTGCCTACCTAATACAACAACAACAAAACAAAAAATAAAAGCAAGAAAATCAAAGGCCTAAAATATTCACATTGGATAAGTTTCCCAGTAATTAGTAGGCAAATTTAAGTTTTTAACTACTGGAATAAGTACATGTGCGTTATGACTTTATTTGGCAGATAACCTTTTGCACTGACTTGGTAGATAAGATGGAGGTAGGGGCAACAGAACCTGCCCCTCATGGTTGTAAACTAGGAGATCAAGTAAACGTGATAACTGTAAAGAAGACTTACTGGGAGGTTAGATAAAAGAGTTGCTTTTGAAGGCCACTTAAAATTCACAAAAATACTACGATAGAGAGACATGAAGCCTTTTAATTAGGAAAGGTGCAGAGATGTGGATGTACAAGTTGGAGAATGGTCAGCAAACATACCGGCATTGTAGTAAAAGAATTTAACTTTTACCCCTGACCAGGCTGTATCAGATCTTTGTCTTGCCACTTTATTGTTGTGTAACCTTGGACATATGTTTAGAAAATAAGAAAAAATAATGCCTGCCAACTTATAGGATTGTTGTAAGGGACTGTCAGAATACAGTCAGCATTCCCATTTCTGTTCCATAGCTCTCTGTCATGGAATTTTATGTTAGAGTAGTGGATGAAAAGTTTGAAGGGTTGGTTGATCTCCAGGTGAAGACTTTGGACCTAATCCATTCAGCAGCAGAAATCAAAGGTCTTTGAGCCAAAAGACACTTCTGAGAAGATTCACATTTTAGGAAGACTAAAACTGATGTCAGGACCAACTGGACAGACAGACTAGCTAGGAGGCTGTTTCAGTAATCTAGGCTGACTCGGTTGAAAGCTAGTTTAGGTAGAGATTTGGGTTTGGGTCTGGTGACTGGGGCATCTCTTGCTGTGGAGTCCTGTTGGTTATAGGCACATTTCCTTTTTAAGCAGTGTGTTTCTCAGAAAAGTGTCAGTAATCATGGTAGTGATTTTATAATTAAAATTAATGTGCATTCCTTGAACCCCCACAAATTCCAGGCAGTGTGCAAAGGCACTTTACATTTGTACCTTTATTTGAGTCTCATTGTTTTTATTAAGAGTAGATACTCTTGGGCGCCTGGGTGGCTCAGTGGGTTAAAGCCTCTGCCTTCGGCTCAGGTCATGATCTCAGGGTCCTGGGATCGAGGCCCGCATCGGGCTCTCTGCTGGGCAGGGAGCCTGCTTCCTCCTCTCTCTCCACCTGCCTCTCTGCCTACTTGTGATCTCTCTCTCTCTAGCATATAAATAAAATCTTTAAAAAAAAAAAAAAAAGAGTAGATACTCTTATCCTCATTTTATGGGTGAGGAGTTGAGATGTGTAAGTTGACCAATATCACATGATACTTGAGTGGTGGAGTGCGCTTTGAATTCAGATGAGATGGATTACAATCAGAACCTTAAGCCTAAGAATTTAGATTATTTAATATCTTATTGAATTTATCTTGTTAAGTACTGGATATTAAAGACCATATGACTAAAGTTTGAAATTTGAAGGCAGGAGGAAAAAACCTAACAATTTTAAAAAAGTAAACTTTCTGTTGCTGTAGGTACTCACGTGATGGAAGGCTCTGGAAGAATGGTCGTTACTGCTGTAGGTGTTAATTCTCAAACTGGAATTATCTTTACCTTACTTGGAGCTGGAGGCGAAGAGGAAGAAAAGAAAGATGAAAAGAAAAAGGAAAAGAAAAGTAAGATCAGCAGTTTTTTGTGAGAATTGTATTTGGAAATACGGCAACTGGTTCTAAGAACTGGCACAGAAAAAAATACAGTTCTTTTATGAGGTTCTGATATGAAAAATTCTACAAAAAGTTACTGAATACAGTACTTTCAAGTTGTAGAATTAATGGGGTCCTTTCCATTTCCCAGTTTTTCTTGTAGATGTTGCAGTCCATCAAGGGCCTTTAGTGAATACATCAGTCCCCTTTACTGTAGCCAGACAAATTCAGCATCTCCTTGAACACTTTCATCGGCTTTATTTCTTCTGTTTATTCTTTAGTTTTAGTGTCTTTCCATTATCTGACCAGCAAAGTGAATTAAACTCTCACTTCTGACTTGCTTATCTCTTCTGCTTCTTCATTCGTACCTTGCTTTGTCAACCATACCACATTTTGGTCTCATTGAGCTTTTGATCTATTTCAAGTTTTCTGCGACTCACTTTTCCCCATCTGTACTTTTAAGTAGTTAGTTTCTGGACATAAGACAGAGACTTTATGTTGACACTCACTCTGTTTATTACATCTAGCCCAAAGTAGTAGATAACAAGATTTTAGAAATTTAATTTTGACCCATTGTGTCTGCTGTGCCTAGAAGTGATCTGTCCTCAGCAAAAATTGATAACCACAGTTTAGCCCCAAGGATCTCACCAGAAACTGTCATGGGTAGGGAGACAGCTCAGAATTATGTAGCTGGAAGCATGTACTTGTCTTAAAAAGCCCTCGCCATCCTGCTCTAGGTATCCGCTGTACCTCCCTTTTCTCCCACTCAGGTTTGCGCCTCCACGGTTCTTTTTCTTTAGGGTGACGGCAGTTTGCCGTGGTTTAACCACTTGGATTTACTTAATTTTACTTAGGATAGTAAGCCCGTATTTCTCTCTTTCACATAAGTATTTTGAGATCTTCTAAAATAAAAACCTTGCTAAATCCTTGGTTTGCTTTAACTACAACCATGATTTTAATATTTGGATGGGTTTTTTTTTTTTTTTTTTTTGGCTTTCGTCTTTAGTTGTGAAATTTTTAGTTCAAACAAAAACGTATTTGAAAAGTTCTGGCTGCAAGTGAAGGTAGCAGGACCCTCATTCTGTATTCTGTCCCAGTCCTCACAATAGCCCTCCACGTCCCTCCTTAGCTTTCTAAAGATTACAATTTACTGAATACTATGTGCATTATCTCCTTAATCCTTAAAACCCTAGGACATAAAGATGAGTAACCTGCAGAGATTATGTACTTGCTCCAGGGCAAAGATCTAGTAAGTGACAGTTCAGACCTGCTTGTCTGGCTCTTAACTGTATACTGTGCTGCATCCTAATTTATAGGAGTCTAAGGTCAATGGACCCTATTTAAAAAGGAAGGGAAGTTTGCATCTTGACTTTATTTATGTATTATTGACCCCACTGTATCTTTTCTAACAAGCGCTATTTTTTCCAAGATCTTATACATCTGTTTGTATTAATCCAGTCAGAAATATTCCCAGAAATGAACATCTAACTCTTTGTCTATCATTTTTGATTCTTGGAGTTGTTTTTTTGTTTCATTTTCTTCTTCATAGAGTTTGGCATTTTTCCATCTGTGGACTTCGGCCCTTCTCTCATGCCCTTGACTGCTTTGGCTGTTACCCAGAAGCAGTTCAGGGTAATCTTTCTCATTTCCTTCCTAGTCTAGATTATAGCTGTCTGGTTCCTTTGAACTCAGAGCCTATTGAAAGTAGCTACTCTCTTATATCACCTCATCTATCTTGAACATCTGGTCCTTCTTGACTCTGTTCCACATTTCCCAGTTTGAAGATAGCTCTTCTGGATAGAGAAGGTAGAAGAAAAATTGACTGAATGGCTCTGCCTCCCCTCTCATTTTCAGTATTATATTGCCTGTTCCAAACAATAGATTTATTCCCCACTTGATTATTTTATTGCTTTAGACATTCCTGTACTTGTTTTCTCCAAACTGAAACTAATTTGGTGAATTATCTTCAACTGGTAGTCCTATTGGCCCATTCTTTACGTTCATATTCTAATTTTACTTACTTGCCTCTCCTTTCTTCTCTGTGTGGGTTTTGCTCCCCTTCCCAACACAGCTCTCCCGTGTGCGTGTTGTCTTTATGATGTTTCTCCCTCCCTCCCTACCATGCCCTTTTCTCCTTCCTTAGAATTACATGTGTATTTAGTCTGAGAACCTCTTGTACCATATTTGGGCTCATTACAACATATGAAAGAGTAAAGTCTTATGGAGAAATCAGACCAGTATAGACGCCCCAGATTATTTTGGAGTATTTTCCTTGGTGAAGACCTGGGGAGTAATTGACCCAGCAGGTCGTTACAAGCCAAATGCTTTCTAATCTATAGGAGCACACGCCATTGTATAATAATTCTGTTGTGGATATGTGAACTACCTCTGCATCATTCAGCGTGGCTGTATTTATTTCTTTTGGAATTCTTTAATTCCCATTTTGTTCCTACAGATAAGAAACAAGATGGAGCTATTGAGAATCGCAACAAAGGTAAGTTCACAAGGATAAAAGTAAAGTTAGCTTGTTTTCATTATATCTAAAAATATATCTACTGTATACTGTATTCATCCAAAAGTAGGATACATGTAGCAGAGGAAATCAACAGTTTATGTTAACTTGGGTTAACCTGTCTTCCAGCCAGCTTCTTAGTCATTTTGCCTTTACAGTGGCAATAAGATTTTAACTGTGATTTGTGGTAGTAACCTAAGGAAAATGCAGATGTAGATAACTTTCAACTTAAGCACTTCAACTTTTTTAACATTGGTTACTATATTGCTAGGAAAAATGTATAAGAAACATACAACTGAAATTGTTTTTTGCATTTATTTAGATCTCTAAGTGTGTGCATTAGGAAAATCTGTATGGTTCACACATAATGTTCTACATTATGGTCACATCTGGGGGGATTTATAGCGTTTGGAAATGAATCTTATCAAACACAAGGAGAGAGAAATGTTTTAGCATTTAGTTCTTAGTTTAATGATCCCATGTTTCTTCTTCTGCCTCATCCCTGTTACCTGGCATAACTCTGGTACAAAGATTCACAACCTAGTGTTGCTATTGTCTTTTTTTCTCTGGCTAGACAATGCCCCATGCACGCACAAAGCTGAATGTTTAAATCTTTTCTAGTTTTCTGTAAGAAACCAATTTGTTTCAAACATCATTTCAAAATATTAATAGTTTTGTGTGCCTTAAAAAATGTAGTGATGTTTTATTTGCTCTTATACTAGCAAAAGCCCAAGATGGTGCAGCCATGGAAATGCAGCCTTTGAAGAGTGAAGAAGGTGGAGATGGTGATGAAAAAGACAAAAAGAAAGCAAATTTGCCAAAAAAGGAAAAATCTGTCTTACAAGGGAAACTTACAAAGCTGGCTGTTCAGATTGGCAAAGCAGGTATGATATACACAAGAAAATAAGGTGTTTTGCTTTTTAAATATGCTAACCTTCTGCTTGAAAATGGTCTCTTGAACCACTTGAGGCTGCAAATTGTTGCTTTGTGAGTGGAAGAGGGTTTTCAGTTTTATCTACAATATACCAGGTCTTTGAGTTTTGCAGATCCTCGTGATACCATTGCAGCTGAGGGGCTCTTACCCCATCATACACGGAAGGAACTAGCTAGTAAGTGGTCAGGTTGGGATTAGTGCCAAAGACTGCCCAGTTCACAAGAATTTCTCAGGATTTCTGGGAGCAGTAGAGTGCTAACGCTGCAGTTGGTGACTCAGAGAAGATTACCCAACTATATTTTATTTTGTTTTATTTTTTCAAAAGATTGATTGATTGACGAGAGAGAGAAGCGAGGAGAGAGTGCATGCGAATGAGGGGAGGGGCAGAGGGAGGGAGTCCTCAGTCCTCCCTGCTGAATGCAAAGCCTGATGCAGGGCTCAGTCTCAGGTCCCAGAGATCATGACTTGAGCCAAAATCCAGAGCCGGACACTTAATCAACTAAGCCACCAAGTGCCCCTCCAGCTATATTTTAATAAAAAGAAATTTCACCATGCATTTTGCTCATCTTTTTATTGTCTATGAAGAAAATAAGATACATGTTTTAATAAAAAATTATAGTTTACTTAAATTGAATGGATTAGTTGAAGTACCATCCTGGTGAGGCCAAAGTTACTAGAAAACACCTGTCAATACAACCCACTCTAAGGTAGAGAAGAGAAGCAGAAGCCGAGCATGCCCTCTAGTAGTATCATCTACGTGATAGAACACGTGCATAGATCAGCATATACTATTAAAATCGCTTAAATTATATAATTCTACTTAGGAGTATGTTGGAGAAAGTGAGGTTTTTGCGTCTATTCTGAATAAGTTTATGCAACAGCAAATATTTGCTTTTTGTAATATGTAGGTAAAGGGTAATACTACCTCAGTTTGGGGAAAAGGTAGATTTAAGATAGTTGGATTATTTGGGGCAGTTATGTGGATTTGTCTTATTTTTTAATACTCATTTGTATAAGACTAACTAGTCGACAAAATAGGTAAATAGTTTGTAGAACATGAAGCACTAAGGATAGATAACAATTGAGAAAAAAAATTTTAATACAAAACACAGGGTTGAATATTTAATTCCAAGTCTCCCCATTGATCAGATTTTTACCAGCCTGTCTTTCAGCAGGAAGCAGTTGCCAATGTATGAAGTACCCATTTATTCTAAGCTTTTGGTATTTCTTTGTCATTGCCTATTATTTTGTCTTAGCTTTAGTAGAAGGCCAAAGATACAGTTAAGTCCAGGAAAGAATCATAATTCTTTTCTACCAGTTCTCCTGGGGACAGGGCTATACTGGGAAGCAGAAATTAAATCTGACAATACGAGATGATGAGTTAGTTGCAAAAAAAGAGAGAGAGAGAAGTAACAGTTTCTCAGAGACATTAAAGTAAGTATTCTCAACCAGTGGTGGTAATTCCTTCCGGTGGCTGATATGTAACTGACAGTGGGTAGTGTCTGGCCTACTGAAATAATGACATTTTTTTTCTTTTTCTTTTTCTTTTTTCGTATACGGAAAGGTTTGTTGATGTCTGCCATCACAGTTATCATTCTAGTTTTATATTTTGTCATTGATACTTTCTGGGTTCAGAAGAGACCATGGCTTGCGGAGTGTACACCGATTTACATACAGTACTTTGTGAAGTTCTTCATCATTGGAGTTACAGTTCTAGTGGTTGCGGTTCCAGAGGGTCTTCCCCTTGCCGTCACTATCTCACTGGCTTATTCAGTCAAGGTAAGCAGAAAAGAGTTAAGTTGATTTACGAAGTTTAAGGCTGTCATTGGTGGAGAAAATTCACACCTGCGGTGCCTTTTTTTCTGGTTCTGAAAGTAGGAGTTTTCCAGAAAGTTATAGTCTCCTTTAGAAAGGCTGTCACAAGTGCTGCCCGCCCGCCCCCCCCCCTACAGTTCCTGGAGTTGAAGGTCTCTGTACATCGAGATGTATACGTTTCCTCGCAGGGCAACCTTGTCTAAAACCAAGCACAGCCCCGCTAGGCAGAGTTTAGCTTCAGTTTCACTGTATGGCAGTTAGATTACAAGTCACATCAGCTCCCTTTTCCCCGTCTGTTAAATTAAAGCAAGAGTGCCTGTCGTTGACCTGTGGGAAAACAGCATAGAGGCATCTCTCTAGGCTAACCTCGGCCTCCTTGTTTTCACTACCCTCATCATGACACAGACAAGCTTCTGCACGGTAGGCAGACTCCTGTTCCTCAACTACAGTTCAGTCGAATCATTTCCTTGTGTAAAAACCCAGTGGCTTCTTATCACACTTAGAAAAAATCCAAGCTCCCTGTGGCCTGCAGGGCCCAGCCCATGTGGCCCCACCAACCTTTCAGTGCTCCTCTGGTCCAGCCTCACCAGCCCCCTGGAAGTTTGTCACACAGTCCAGGGCCCACTTGCTCCTTCGTGTGAATCACCTGCTGTTACTCTCCTCAGTCTCTTCCAGCGTCAGTTCCTGGTTTCCGAGTACAATGCTAAAAATGAGCTTTGACACCTCTGCTCACTACTGTTTACCTAAAGTTGTAATCTGGTTGAGGATTACTAATTTCTTTTAATTAATTTTATATCTTATATGAAAAAGGCGAATTGGATTTTCAAATAGGTTTAGCTTTTTGCACAATTTTGATCTTTCAGAATGGCTTTGCAGGTGGAATTATACTTAATGGGCAGAATGCTGCTCTTGTCAATTTTCTCGTGTTAAATTAGCTTTTCTTAAGTAGTATTGCTGATGGTGATGAAGCTGTATATGTAGTCACGGTTTCTGCTGAAGCACTCTGATCCTCAGTATTCCAGCATCTTTACAATTAACCTATCATGATAAGAATATTTTTTGCTTACTCTTTGAGTTTATTTTCTTTCTAGGCATTTAATATCTTTCATTTCAAGTGGCAAATGTTTCAATGTGATGAAATATAGTGTAATACCTACTTGTCTTTTTTTTTAAGGTTTGAAATAAATAGAAGTAATTGGAGGAAACAGTGTTAGACACTGATCATTTTATCAATACTGTCCATTCATCTTGAGTAGTTACATAACAATTTTTCAGTTGATCAAAAGCTACAGGCAGAATTAATTTGCATTCATAGGAAATGAATAAGAGCATTTTACTTACTGTTTTTAAGCTTTTATTAAAAGTGTTTAGCCCATGGGTGCCTGGGTGGCTCAGTTGGTTAAGCGCCTGCCTTCGGCTCAGGTCATGGTCCCGGAGACCCGGGATCGAGTCCTACATCGGGCTGCCTGCTAGGCGGGCAGCCTGCTTCTCCCTCTCTCACTCCCCCTGCTTGTGTTTCTCTCTGTCAAATAAAATCTTTAAAAAAAAAAAAAAAAATCAGACAACTCTATGCCCACCAGCTCTGTATTTTAACTGATAAAAGCTAGATTTTCCGTGGTGATCTATTTTCTCCTTTATAAGAGGAAAATTTGTTCTTTAAATATCATATACTTTTACAGTGTTCTAAGTACCTCTGTACTTGGAATACAGATTGTCATTACTCTTACGTAGTGTGAAGACCCTGACAGGCTTTGGAGGCTTATAGTCAACATGATTTGCATGAGTGCAGGTACCTGTATTCATTTACTAGAGTATGTTGTGCACTGGTTAGAAAAAATGTAATCAGAAAGCTAGTATGCTCTTTCTTATTCAAATAGGTCATATATACTAAAATTCTTCCAGTATTAAACTGATACTATATACTGTATGTAGCTGAGAGTTTCAATTCTTAATTGAAAATATTTTACAATTTTATGTAATGAGGTGATTAGTTTTGTGTGTAGCTTAACGAGGTGTTTTTGGTTTTTTTCGTCTTTTTTTTTTTTGTCACCATAGAAAATGATGAAAGATAATAACTTAGTAAGACATCTGGACGCTTGCGAAACCATGGGAAACGCTACAGCTATTTGTTCAGATAAAACAGGAACATTGACAATGAACAGAATGACGGTTGTTCAGGCTTACATAAATGAAAAGCACTATAAAAAGATTCCTGAACCAGAAGCTATTCCACCAAATATTTTGTCCTATCTTGTAACAGGAATTTCTGTGAATTGTGCTTACACATCAAAAATATTGGTAAGGCTTCTTTAATAATTAATTTGTATGTGAAAATTAATTTTTAAATGGATAATAGTAGACTATATGTAGCTCTTCAGACCTACCCTTATTATATATAAATTGGGGAACTGCATGTGTTAAGTTTTTACAAGTCATATAGTTAGATAGTGTATGTGAGTTTCTTTAATAAAATTTGTGTTACAAGTAAAACCTGTTGATCAACTTACACCTTGTTTACTTGTACTATCCTCCTATATTTTGAATTTCCCGTGTTTGGAAACTCAAGCCATATAATAAATTCTCAATTCTTACTACATTTATTTTGTGAAAGAGGAGGCTATCTTACTGTAGAAAGTCAACCCTCAGTTTTCTAGAGGAAGTTTTGAAGCCACATTTCAACTTAGATGAACATGTTCATATATATGCTTGTGATAGGCTCTATTTGGTTTCTCAGTAGATCCTACCAATGTGGTCATCCTTAGACTTTTTGAAACCAACTCAATAAAGTAATTCTAGACTTTGTGCTGCCTTAGAGTAAAATATTTTTAACTTTGCAAGTTAAAAGTCTTATTTGCAATATAAAGTATGGAATTGCTTGAGTTGGTATGTGTTCTAGTGATTTATGGGTAAAGACCATGAACAGAATTAATATTACAAGTTGTCTAGTGAAAATGTGCATGAATTGGATTATTAGACTGAAAAGTTACGAGATCCTGGTTCTAGATCTAGCTTTGCCTTTTACTAGCTGAAAGTCTAGTAAGCTTTCTTACTAGCTTTACTTTCTTCATTTAAGTAAACATGATCACATCTGGCCTTACTACTGTGGTGATAATTATACGGAAGGTGGTATTTATGAAGATACGATGAAGGAAATAAAGCTTTTATATATATTTAAGGCAACAGTGCTCTATTTTAATGCATATACTGTTAAGTTTAAAAACTTGTATAGTAGATTTAATTTTGAATTATTTAACATAAATGTTTAATGAAAATAGGAAGAGAAAAGGAAAGGAATTAAAATTCATTAAATCTCCCTATGTGTCAGGAACCAGCTTTAAACTTTACATGCCTTATCTCACTTAATTCTTGGGTCATAAGTGCACCTGTTTTCCAGATGCTGAAGCCAAGGACCACAACAGTGGAGTAACTTGCCAAAATTTCACATAGCTAGTAACTGGCAGGGCTGAGATTGGAATCTGTGGCATTCTCGCCCCAGAGAGCCTTTCTACCGTACCTTTTTGTGACCCTCTTTGAAATGCTGATATTACTAGAAGTTTCCTATATAGTTTTGTTTTAGAATGTCGCATTCTATTTTACATTATAAGTTAAACTGTCATGGAGAAACAAGATGATACTAGCTTCTAAACCTTTTTCTCTTATAGCCACCAGAGAAAGAGGGTGGATTACCTCGTCATGTTGGTAATAAAACTGAATGTGCCTTGTTGGGACTTCTTTTGGATTTAAAACGAGATTATCAGGATGTTAGAAATGAAATACCAGAAGAAGCACTGTACAAAGTCTACACCTTCAATTCTGTTAGGAAGTCCATGAGTACTGTCCTGAAAAATTCAGATGGAAGTTATCGAATATTCAGCAAGGGTGCATCTGAGATAATTCTGAAAAAGTAAGAGTAAAATGCTTAGATGAATAAATTGCTCACTGTAGTTGCTGTATGGAATACCTACTATGTTGTTGTTGTTGCTATTTCCTTTTTTATGAACATCAGGCATTTGATAGGACCTCAGAGCTTTTCAGCATATTTTAATGGTATCTAGATACTCACCCATTCTGCCATTTTTGCACTTCCACTTCTTTTATTTCATAGTATTTTGCTGGAGGGAAAATGTGCCCATTACATTCAGTCTGATAGACTTAATAAAGTAAACCTTGATCTTTGCTTTTAGGCATGTTGATTCCGTTGTTACAGAGGATCATGAAAAATAAGGGCCTCCTGGGAAGAAAGACTCAAGTCTAGATCTTAAACACCACATTAAAGATAGTGAGCTCAAAAAATGTGATGAATGAATTATAGATAAGTGTTTAGAATAGATCTTTAGATCTTTAGAATTCTTCCTTTATATCCGAATGAGGTTTTATATCTGTGCTGCTGCATTGCGATATTTAAATATCCCCTGTCATTTTAAATGATCATTTTTCTTTCTCTTTTACTGTCTTTTTACAGACCAGTAGTTTCAATTCTGACATTGCATACTTATGTAAAATTTCCCTGATGTTAGTCTGTTGTTATAGGTGTTGAAATTATTTTGGTTTCCTTAATTCCAATAGAGAATTTAAAAACATAATTTAAGAGCAGCCTTGGGGAGTTAGAGCTCATTTGAACTTCTAACATTTTAAGTATTTTTACTTTTAATTCACTTATGTGTAGATTATAATCCAGTGTTATCTTAATGAACACTTGACAGATTATGTTCTAACAGTTTAAGAGACAGGTCTATAAATAAATTACTGAAACGGCAGCACATGACAGATGGTTACAGAGTTTTAAGATGAGATCATTGTCATATGAAAGATGTGGCACTTCAGCTAGGTTTTGGTATGAAGAACATCAGGTTGAAGGAAGCCACATCAAAGGAAGGGACGTGGGAATACCCGGGCCATACTGAGGAGGTAGCTAGTCGCATAATTTAGCTGGGTGGTAATGAGCCTTTGTGACAGACACATGGGCCACATAGATCCTTCTTCCCTTTATTGAACACTTGGTTATCTGATGTCAGTGTGAAAGGTTAGAAATCTGTCTTGCTGAATAGCAGATAGATGATAGAGGGAATATTTTTGAGTTAAAACCAATTAAGCTATCTGACCACCAGCTCTGTGACAGTGAAATAAAATGACGCATATGAAACATCTAGCTTGGAGTCTGATAGCTAGTAATCCCATAGTAATATTTACACTTTGTTGTAGGGGCTCTTACACGTTAGGCTAAGCAGAAAACATAAGTGGCCAGAGGATATAACTGGAGTATTCCTCTCATCAGGTAGTAGAATGATCAAATCTGTGATTGAAGATAATTCTTACATGAGAAAGGAAGGTGGGTTGTGGGGCAGGAAAAGGACGAACTAGAGACAGATAATAATTTAAAAAGCTATTGCAGTAGCTCTAGCTTAAAATAAGAGCCAGGAGAAGGCGGTAGCGGTGGGAACAGAAAGGAGAGGTAACACGGAGCAGACTGTTGTAAGAGGTCCAATATGTGGGACCTAGGAGCTGATACTATGTAGGTGATGTGGGAAAAAGAAGTGTGCAGGTGAGATTTTTAGATTTACTTTGAAATGATTGGGGCTGATGTTGATGCTGAAGAGGCAGCGATTAGACTTGCGCACAGTAGATCCAAGGTGTTGCTACAGCATCCATACGGAGCTCCTCAGCAGTGATGGAAAGCTTTGGAAAACCATCAAAACAGAAGATGTGGATTTGGCCATCACCCGCCTAGAAACAGGAGGAGGTGTCATCACCAAGAGAGGGGCGCAGGGAAAGGAGTCATGAAAAATAAACTTTAGGGAAGTGCATAGTGTGACTTTTATTTACTACATAATTAAAATTTTGTAGTTAGTGTCACTGAAGATAAAACTATTTTGGCATTATCTCTCTCATTTCAGTAGAATGCTTATTTTAACAATAAGTTATTTTTTTCTTTCATGGTTAAAACAATATAGGTGATGAAACAACATCTCAGGTAAGGGGTTGACTGAATTTGACTTTCTACTTTAAAAGAAGAATATTTGCGAATTTTGTGTTGAAGTTAATGCCTAATTCTGTGCCAGAATGGACAGGTGTATAGTTTATTCTCCTTTGCCGCTAGAGGTTCTTTGTGAAAATTTAAAAGCATTGCATTTTCAAAAAGTTTAGAGTATATCTAGAGTAACATCAAATGAGAACCATAAAAACTAGAACTGTTGTGTAAAGGGAAGGGTAAAAAGCAAGTGCGATTTAAGTCTGTGGAAATGCAACATATGTAATTTTCTAAATTCCAAAAGTCAGATCTCGTGATTTCTAGCCCTTCCAGTTCACTTAAATGGCACTAACCGTTATTCTTGTTAATTATTGATGTTTGGATTCAACATTTCCTTTTAGGTGTTTCAAAATCTTGAGTGCTAATGGTGAGGCGAAAGTATTCAGACCAAGGGACCGTGATGATATTGTAAAAACAGTGATTGAACCGATGGCATCAGAAGGCCTGAGGACCATATGTCTTGCGTTCAGAGATTTCCCGGCAGGAGAACCAGAACCAGAGTGGGATAATGAAAGTGATATTGTCACCGGCCTTACGTGCATTGCTGTTGTGGGGATTGAAGACCCTGTGAGACCTGAGGTGGTGAAATGTTCTGTGCTCTGCATGTGTGGAATCTCTTAACCCTAGGGGGTCCAGGCACTGACCGGAACCAGCTTTCTAGTAACGTTCTTGGTCTTCGTGATTTTGTTTTTTTTCCTGGGTGAATCCAAAACAGATGAAAAAATACTGCCTGTGATGTATCTGCTACTTACTGGCGGTTTTTAATTAGACTGCGTTTCTTTGGGATCTTATGTACTGATAGCACCGTAACCTAGCACAGTGCCTTGAGCTGGGTAGGTTTTTCAGTTGATATTTATCTTAAATAAGAGATGTATTAAGTTACTTGTTTTCATAGTCTCTAGACCAGCACTGTTCAGTGGAACTTCCTTATGATGAAAGAAGTTTTCTGTATGCTCTACAGTAGCCCCTCACCACATGTGACTACTGAGTTTTTGAAGCATGGCTAGTGCAACTGAAAAACAGGTTTTTTTATGTTTTATTTAATTTGAATGTAAACATCCTGTTATCATATTTAACAGCATGCATCTATACACTTTTTTCTCTTAATCATTCATCTTAAAGTTTATTTAGCAACTACTATGTGCCAGGCATTGTACCAAGGTGCCACAGACATAAAGATTTTTGAAATCCAGTCCCTGGCCTCAGAGAAGTCACTCTTGGGTGGGAATAGACAAGCATATAAGTATAACCCAGGATGTTAGTACATTGTTAGATTTAGCCAGAGCAAGTTACATGGGCGCAGGACATGAGCCCCCAACTTTGTCTAAAGCAATAGCATCTTTTTATTGACTATGCCAACTGCCTTACATAAGTTACTTCATTTACTGTTCACCTCTACTTCTTACTCCACTCTCTTAATAGATGAGAAAAAAAAAGTCGAGGTGTGTAGAGGTTAGCTCAGATCTGGCTTTGTCTAAAGCATGTGTACTTAAAACACTGCAGTGCTTTGCTAACCACTGAAGGGGTGCAGTAAGACTTCTGAGATGTTAATTACCTGATCCAAGTCTTAACAGATGCAGTGTTAGCTGGACCTCAAGGGACCTTTGTAAGCACATTCTGAGCAAGAAAATCAACATGAGTAAAAGCACAGCGGCAAAAGCAGCTTTTGTTCGATGGCTATCAGCTAGTTGATTCAACACCCAGTGTGTAGTACCAGGTACTTTTTTTAGGAACTGGAAATACTGCAGGAAACAAAATAGTCATGAAGTTTATCTTCTAGACAAGTAGACAACCAAACAGACAAAATGATAAATACTTGGACAATATGCCACGTGAAATATATCCTATAAGAAATAAGACTTGGTCCCTGCCTTCAAGGGCTTTACATTCTGGCTGCCATTATGGGGGGAGCTGGGAGGGTGATACCAGATATGACAGTTTCAAGTGTGAAAAGGGCTATAAAGGTCTTGCTCAGAGTGAGGAAATTAGGTAACTTAGACCACATTAGGAGATCACCTAATAAGACATTTGAACTGAGATCTGATGGCTAAAAGGGAGCTGGCCATATTAACAGCTGCAAGAAGAATATGCCAGGCAAATGGAACAAAAAATTCAGAGAGAGGGCTTAAGGGTGGGAAAATATTAGCTGTTTCAAAGTTAGAAAGGAGGCCGTATAGCCAGAAGTGTGGATGAGAAGGGACAGATAAGATTATCTTTGGCCTTATAAGACAATAAAGGTTCTGAATTTTATTCTGAAACTCAGTGGGAAGTAATTAAAGAAATTGAGGCTTGGAAGTAACATAATTCATGTCATTAAAATAGTCTTTTGGGTACTATGTAAGAAATAGGAAGTAAAGCAGAGAAGCCAGGAGATTATAGAAGTTGTCTCAGGCAAGAGATGATCATAGCTTAGCACTACATACAGTGTGGCAGGGAAGATGAAAAGAAGGGGATGATTTCAAAGTAAATGGATGTAAAACTAATAGGAATGAATCTGGGGTGAATATATTGTTCTTGACACTGTTGAAGTATCTGAAACATCCAAATGTATGTCCTGTAGGCATTTGGACCTAGTAACCTGAAAGTAGCCTAGGCTGGGATACTCCAGGAGCTCTCCTGGGGAAAGGATAGCCCCACAGGTAGATGTCTTACAGAGGAGGGACAGTCAGTCTCCTTGCATCACTAGGTGAGTGGTAGATGATACTACCAATGGAAAAAGAGAATCGGAAGCTGCCACCTGTTTAGAGATGATGAACTATCCAGGTGGGTAATGTTTGCCAACCTTTGGTCACAGGGAAACCAAAGTTGTATACATTGATTTATGGCTTAGCTCTTACCTAAATGTACTATTAGATCAGGATGTCTACAGCTTTTGTCCTTTTGAAAATAGATAGCTATTATCATGCTCTTGGCACTGAGATTGATAAAGAGTTTCATCTTTTCTTAAACATGAAAGTGGCACTTAATTTCTTTAGTATCACAAAATGGATGAATACTTTGAGACTGACACGAGACAGTGTAATATCAAGCAGCTTTCTCTGAGTATTAGTGGACTGCATTTCTGATACAGAGAATTTTGATTAATTAGATATCTAGAATAAATCAGCTTTATTGAATTTGCTTAGGTACTTGAACCAAGTAATTGGCTTCTCTTCAATTTCTTATCTGTAAAAGTGGAGGTGGTTTGTGGGCATTATGTGGAGGTATCTGGTATGGTTAGTGGGCCACTAATAAATGTTAATGTGCCCTTCTTAAATATTACTTGCTGCATGGATTTAACCTGAGACCAGTTATTCATTGTCCCCCTATTCCAATTGGGACATTATCCCCCTGTCCTGAGTAGATCTCAGGATACTACTCAATCAGTGAATGCTTGCCTGGACAATTTTGGGTTACTTTTATCTCAAATGAAATATCAGGATATATATTACATTTTACAGCTAACAAAGTTTTCAAAATCAAATATTGATTTTTTTTTTCAAATAATAGATGCATGTGCTGTACGAAGACAAAAATTTGTCTAGATAAGCCATGAAAGCTGTCTGGAGACATTACGTTTAAACTGTATTTACAGTAGAAGTCATAAACCGTCAGCATGCAATGCCTAATTTAGCCTTCAGTCAAATTTTCCTTGGGCCGTGTGTGTGTGTGTGTGTGTGTGTGTGTGTGTGTGTGTGTGTGTGT
>PITA01020986.1:0-33709 GCA_004023965.1 Spilogale gracilis | reverse complement strand
AAAAAAAAAAAAAAAAAAAAGACTGGCCAGGGTGCCTGGGTGGCTCAGTGGGTTAAAGCCTCTGCCTTCGGATCAGGTCATGATCTCAGGGTCCTGGGATCAAGGCCCGCTATCAGGCTCTCTGCAAGGCAGGGATCTCTCTCCCTGTGATCCGTTGTGATCTCTCTCCATAAAATAAATAAATAAAATCTTTAAAAAAAACGGACTGGCCAGGGGATGCCTGGGTGGCTCAGTTGGTTGGGCGACTGCCTTCGGCTCAGGTCATGATCCTGAAGACCCGGGATCGAGTCCCACATCGGGCTCCCTGCTCGGCGGGAAGCCTGCTTCTCCCTCTCTCACTCCCCCTGCTTGTGTTCCCTCTCTGGCTGTGTTTCTCTCTGTCAAATAAATAAAATCTTTAAAAAAAAAAAAAAAAAAAGACAGAAATCCTGTCTATCTTCACCACAATGTCCTCACTGATTAATCCAATGTCGGGTATGAATGAAATAACCTGAGCTCAAGTTCCTGTTCAGCAATGTGGAGCGAGGACTAGGACTGTTCTATCGTGTACCCAACCTCAATGCTGCAATGCAATCAGTATTTGTGGTATAAACCCTGGACAAGGGGCGCCTGGGTGGCTCAGTTGGTTGAGCGACTGCCTTCGGCTCAGGTCATGATCCCAGAGACCTGGGATCAAGTCCCACATCGGGCTCCCTGCTCGGCGGGAAGCCTGCTTCTCCCTCTCTCACTCCCTCTGCTTGTGTTCCCTCTCTGGCTGTGTTTCTCTCTGTCAAATAAAATCTTAAATAATAATAATAATAATAATAAAAAACAACCCTGGACGATTTACTTATCGGCTCCTCCTCCATAAAACAAAAATAATGTCTATCTCAACAAGTTGATCTGACCTCCTGTGGTTTCAAGGACTTTATGTGGCCATTCATTCATTCGTCCCACAAATATTTATGAATTCTAAAGTCCTACAGAAAGTATGTAATAGTCTATCGTTCTCATAAACAGAACAGTCATAATAGAATGACACAAATCTTAGCTAAATATAAGTACCCATTCCACAACTATTTATGGACTTGCTACCGTGTACCAAGCAGTGTGCCACATGCTAGGGGTAACTATGAAGATAAGTATGGTACAGTTCTTGTTTCTGAGGACATTTCAGTCCAGTGGGTCAGAAGAGAGAGAGAATGACATTACAATACAAATTGGTAAGTGACATACCAGAGTGAAACATGAACACAGCACACTTCCTCTGGAGACATTCGCCTACCCAAGTTGGTTTCAGGAAAGAAATCAGTTCACTTAACTTCCCAAAGTTATAAATGTCAACTCCCAAATTAAAACTGCCATGAGGTATTTCACTTTCACTTACGCACTGCAATAAGGCTATAGATTCTTTCTAAAGAAGCCAGCCAATGCTGGAAATCTTCCAAAGGAATTAGATCCTTTTGTTTTTCTGGGTTTTTGCCAGCAGTTCAAACCAAAAGAGGCAAATGGAACTATTGGCTCATCCGTTTAATATTAACCGCCAACTCCCTTCTCCCAGAACACAATGCCCTTCTATTTCAAAGAAGCCCCCTCAGCAACTTGTTCCATGTCAATCAATGGCTGAATTAAGAAAGAACACAGATTCAAGTCTTTCAGATCCAATTCCAAATACAGGGCCAACTTCTCTCTTATTAAAAATAGGATTTAATAACTCATGTAAAAAAAAATGTTTTTTAATAACTTACCTCAAATTCTTCCCAAAAGCCTTGTTTGACTTTATCTGTGGTCTCAGCTAATTTGCTTAGTTCTCGAACCCGGCTTTCTATTTCAGCAGCATTGATACGTGTTGTGTTGAGGGGCTAATCAAATTCAGCAGTTGATGTGAAATGAAGAGAGCATTACAAAAAAAAAAAAAGTGTTAATACAAAAAAAAAAGAGAGAGTTCCACGTTGATAATTTGTAAGGCAAGGACAAGAAATTCAAAGGACACAGTAATTCACAATAAAAGTTTTCAAATACAGTTTCGCTTTTTGTGTGTGTGTGTGCGTGTGAGGAAATAGATCTTTCTTCAATCTCCACCCAAAATTTACTCTGCTAATATAAATTCAAATCTATTTTTCTTTATAAATAGACCACAACATTATTTAGAAAGATGATATAATCTGCCACTAGGTAAACTTTGAAATAGTAGTAACTCCAAAGTAAGAGTAATAGCTCAAAGGTAGATCTAGAATGCAAACTTGGCAAAACCTTGCTTTAAAAACTCTATGGGGCCTTGGGCACCTGGGTGGCTCAGTGGGTTAAAGCCTCCGCCTTGGGCTCAGGTCATGATCTCAGGGTCCTGGGATCGAGGCCCGCATTGGGCTCCCTGCTGGGCGGGGAGCCTGTTTCCTCCTCTCTCTTTGCCTGCCTCTCTGCCTACTTGTGATCTCTCTCTCTCTGTCAAATGAATAAATAAAATCTTAAAAAATAAATAAATAAAACCCTCAATGGGGCCTTTTAGAGATACACATGGAGATAATTATGGAAATGATGAAATACCTGGAATTTTCTCCAGATACCACAGGAGGAGGGCAGTGAGCACGGTGACAGTGAAACAAGACTTGGTAAGCTGATCACAGTTGACGCTGGGTGACAGGTGTATGGAAGTTCATGAGAGTATTCCACTGCTCTTTATTTGGAGTAGTCTATATTAGGATTTTTTTTTTTTTTTTAATTTACAAGGTGATGGAGCTTTAGCTTTCCAGTATGCTCACCTGCTTGAGTTGTAGTACTGTGCCCAATGTTTCCACCATGGGATTCTTCTTGTAATGCTCCACAAGATCTGTCAAAGAGTCAAACCGTTCTCCTCCACCAACATCGTATTTCAGCTCCTTTCAAGACAAGAAGAAAATCCTGCTTATTACCTTTACGTTAAATTTTGCTTTTTCCCAACTGAAGTACAGAGACTGACTCTCCCCCCAAGATCAAACAGCTGGAAGAGTACAAAGGAGAGGAATCGAGGATGACGGAACCGGAGAGGCGGACCCAGTGTGAAAGAGCCGACCATGAGGTGTGAGGAGCCCTAAGTAAGTACCGCTCAGCAACTAGGGTACAAAAAATTGTCCCCTTCATAAATTAACGAAGTACTTACAGAAAGGAAAAATAGTATTCTTTACTATTTACTTACACGTATAGGCTAAGAAACTATACGGTAGGCTGCTGAAGAAAAGGTAAATAACAACTTCTCTCTGAAACACAACAAACTCCAAGGCTAGGTAAGCAGCACTGAGGCCAACATACAGGTCTCTAATTTTCTCTTCTTATGAATACTTAAGAGGGAAATTATGAAAAGAGGCCAGGCAATTTTTTTTTTTTGACAAAAAGATCAAAAGTGGTTATTTAAGGGAAACAACAGGAAAAGATTATATTATTATTAAGAAAATACTAGAAATTATATATGAAGGTATTTGGGTATGATCTTTTATTTAAAAATAAAACTGTGATGGGAGGGTAGGGAAGATGCACTTTCAGAATGACAAAGTAAAGACCTCTGAAAATCCATCCTTCTGTAAAAGCAACAAAAACACTAGTAAAGGGACACCTGGGTGGCTCAGTCAGTCAAGCATCTCCCTTTGGCTCTGGCGTGTGTGCGCGCTCTCTCTCTCTCTCTCTCTCTCTGACAAACATATAAAAATTCTTAAAAATAATGCTAGTAAAAATTGTCATCAAATTTTTCAGAACTCTGGAAATTAACCAAGAACTTGCAACACTCTAAGGAATATTTATTCAAGAAAAAATGACTGAATCGTGGTAAGGAGCAAACCATGACATTTTAAGTTGCCCTGTATTCCCGTGTATCTCTCCCTAGCTCTTCCGTAGCCTTGAAATCCAACAGCCTCATAATCACAGTAGCTGTGAAAGCCAGCAACCTAGCACAGCTAGAGGGGAGAGAATGAATATGGAGCTCTCTTAAGAGACCTATCCCCAGGGGCGCCTGGGTGGCTCAGTTGGTTGAGCGACTGCCTTCGGCTCAGGTCATGATCCTGGAGACCTGGGATCGAGTCCCACATTAGGATTCTTGCTCCGCAGGAAGCCTGCTTCTCCCTCTCTCAGTCCCTCTGCTTGTGTTGCCGCTCTAGCTCTGTTTCTCTCTGTCAAATAAATAAATAAAATCTTTAAAAAAAAAAAAAAAGAGAGAGAGACCTATCCCCAGAGAATAATCCCTACAGGCAAACCTCATTTTACTGCATTTTACTTTATTGTGCCTTGTGAATATATATTTTTTTACAAATTAAAGGTCTGGGGGCTCCTGGGTGGCTCAGTTGGTTAAGCAACTGCCTTCAGCTCAGGTCATGATCCCGGAGACCCGGGATCGAGTCCCATATCGGGCTCCCTGCTCCGCGGGAAGCCTGCTTCTCCCTCTCTCACTCCGCCTGCTTGTGTTCCCTCTCTGGCTGTGTTTCTCTCTGTCAAATAAATAAAATCTTAAAAAAAACAAAACAAAACAAAACAAAAACAAAAACAAAAACAAAAACAAAAACAAAAACAAAACAAATTAAAGGTCTGTGGCATCAATAGACCTGCATCAAGCAATGGTGGCCATTTTCCTAACAGTATTTGCTCATTTTTTGTCTCTGTGTTATAGTCTGGTAATTCTTTCAGTACTTCGAACTTTTTCATTGTTATTATATTTGTTTGTTATGGTGATATGTGATCAGTGATTATGACTCGCTGAAAGCTCAGATAATGGTTAGCACTTTTCAGTAATAAAGTATTTTTTAATTAAGGTACATTGTCCAAAAAAAAGTATAGTGTCTATTGTTTCTCAGGCACAATGCTACTGCACACTTAATAAACTACAGTATGGTACAAGCATAAACATAACTTTTATATGCACTAGGAAGCCAAAAATTAATTTCACTTGCTTTACTGCAACATTCATTTTACTGCAATGGTCTGGAATTGAACCCATAGTATCTCTGAGATATACCTGTATTTGACCTATTTAGTAGCTCCCTGGAAAAAAGTCATGTTTTCAGAGTCTATGTTTATTTGACCTGACTTAAGGCTCATTCAGCCTTGTCTTCAGGGAATCTGCCCAAAACAATCAGCAGCAACTGTTTAATATCACAGCAGCCTGCAGTGGCAATACCAGTTAAGGCAAGTAAGAGACTGACCAAAATGGAAAAAATGGAAAAAAGGAAAATCTAAGCAATGTCCACATAGGGCTTGGAAAATCTCTGACATAGCCAAACCAAGAAACAGGCTCTTAATTATAGAGAACAAACTGATGGTTACCAAAGAGGAGGCAGGTGGGAGGATGGGGGAAATACGTGATGGGGATTAAGGAGTGTACTTTTGATGAGCACTGGCTTTTGTACGGACAAGATGAATCATTGAATCATAATATGGTACACCTGAAACTAATATTACACTGTATGTTAACTAACTGGAATTTCAATTAAAAGTTAAAAAAAAACCTCTTGCATATTCTTTAGAAGCTATAAGGTTATGTATATGTGCAGGCCTGTTCCAGGGAAGATCGAAGAAAACCCTAATCTTTCCCCCTTGCTGACCTTGAGGTTCTGTGTAACAGAAAGTGAAGGCTAAGCCAGAGCTGTAATCTGCCAGAACACTGAAACTGAGCCCCGATACACACACGGGCGCGTGCGCACACAGACAGACACACACACACACACACACACACACACACACACACACAGCCCCCTTGGCAAAGGCTGGAAGACTTAATGGCTCATGGCATTTAAGGAAATCTCTGTTCAACCATTAACTGACCACCAAGCTAACAAAGCAAACACTTCAGTGGCTGCACACAGGAAAGAATAAAGGAAAATCACGAAATACAGAAACAGCAACAATAACTACAGGAATAAAAAGGAGCAACAACAAATCCTGGAAAAGATAGCATCTGATTTCCAGAATCACTACATTACGTTACTTAAAAGGTCTAGTTTCCAACAAAAAAATTAGGAAACATGCAAAGAAACAGGAAAGTATGGACCAAACACAGGGGAGGAAAGCATTCAATATAAACTGTCCTTGAGAAAGCCCAGAGAAAGACTTGACATCAGCTAGTATAAATATCTCCAAAGAACTAAAGGAAACTGTACTTTATAAATTAAAAGAAAGTATGTGGATGTTGTCTCACCAAATAGAGAGGATCACAAAAATCTGTACACAAATGTTCATAGCAGCATTATTCGTAATAGCCAAAATGCCCATAAATTTTTTTAATGGATAAACAAAATGTACGCTAGCCATACAATAGAAGATTTTGATAAGAGTTTGTTGACACACACAACATGGATAAGCCTTGAAGATATTATTCAAAGTAAAAGAAACCAGATGCCAAAGCCATATATTACATGATTCCACCTGTATGAAACATCCAAAATTGGCAAATCCATAAAAACAAAAAGCAGATTAGCGGTGCCAAGAGCTGAAGGGAAGGGAAATAATGGGGAGTGACTGGTAATAATAGATACAGAGGTTCTTTCTGGGATGCTGAAAATGTTCTGGAATTAGTGTTAGTAGTTGCATAACACATGCATATACCAAAAACTTTAAAAGGGTGAATGTATGGTCTGTGAATCGTACCTCAATAAAGCTGGGGTCTTTTCATATAAATTTAATTTAAAAACTGAAGCAATAAAGTGAATAGACAGTTTCTTTTTAGGAAAGTTTGACATAGTTGACCAAGAATCAGCCTCCTCAGTCCTGTCACCACATTAAAAACAAGAAATAGTGAGGGATGCCTGGGCGGCTCAGTCAGTTAAACGTCTGCCTTCGGCTCAGGTCATGATCTCAGGGTCCCGGGATCAAGTACCACATCAGACTCCTCGCTCAGCAAGGAGCCTGCTTTTCCCTCTGCCTGCTGCTCCCCCTGCTTGTTCATTTTCTCTCACTCTCTTTTTCAGACAAATAAATAAAATCTCTAAAAGCAAAACAAAACAAAACAAGAAACAGTGAGTTCAGGGGCACCTGGCTGGTTCAGTTGGTGGAGCATGTGACTCTTCACCTCGGGGTTGCAACTTTGAGCCCCACATTATGTGGAAAGATTACTTAAAAATAAAATTGAAGGAAGGAAAAAGGAAAGAAAGAATAGGAGGAAGGAAGGAATGGAGGGAAGGAGGAAGGGAAAGAGTTCAGTTCTCCTAGCCTTGATGCAGGAACTCTAATAAGAGGGCAAATGCAGTCACAGACCAGACTGTGACAACCCTAAGGAGGGGCTGAGGCCGTCAATTCAGAAACAGGGAGACTCGGGCCAACTCCAAACAGATCGGGTGGTACAGGCAAAAGGTGATGCTCTGAGGCATGACTTCATCTGCCAGCGACAGACTGGAAAGAAATAATTTAATAAAGTTCTGAAATGATGAAACAATTGTAATAAATAATGTTCTGAAAGCATATAAGTCTGTGCCTGAGGAAAGAAAATCTGACTTCGGAAATGATGTCTGTCTTCCTCCAGCAGAAGAATCACCCGAAGTGGACACTTGGCCAGACCCGTGGTTCAAGCGAGACTTTACCTGACAGCGGATCATGACGTGGGTCACTTTAGACTTGCCATCATTGCTCTCCCCTTTGTCGTCACCAGTTCGGACAGAGAGAACAAAATCTCCGGGATGACTCTGGCTCTCTCGTACCAGAAAGCTACCGTGTTTTCCTTTCTCAGTTAGTAATTTCTCTGCTTCTTTCCCAGAGAGGTGTCCATGAAACCACCTAAATTTTTTAAAATGAAAATCAATTTAAGTTCTGCCATGGGTTCACAGTATTCTTTCACAAAACTACCATATAGAGCCAGCTCTCCTAAACACAATTAAAAAACAGACCCATTCCTTCAAGAAACTGGCCAATCCCACACGAGATAATTTGCATCCCAAGCAGGCAGGAAAAATGAGAAAGATGTTAAGAATAACCACTAAACTTTTTAAATGAGCCACAGTCATTTGTAAACAAATGCCCTCAATCTTTCCTATTTTCTTTTGAATCTCCCATCTTTTAAAAATGCACTTTGTGTTTTCACCGTGCCTTACCCCAAAAGGACCAACTATTTCATCACAGCCATTTTGAAAGAAAGAAAGAAAGAAAGAAAGAAAGAAAGAAAGAAAGAAAGAAAGAAAGGAAGAAAGAAAGAAAGAAAGAAATTAAAATGGGTGTACCTGGGAGGCTCAGTCAGTTAAGCATCTGTCTTCAGCTTGGGTCAGGATCTGGGGGTCCTGGGACTGAGCCCCACACTGGGTTCCCTGCTCAGTGGGGAGTCTGCTTCTGCCCCTCCCCACTCCCTGAAGCCCCTTACCCCCCCTCAGGCTCTCTCTCCAAAGTAAATAAATAAAATCTTTAAAAAAAAAAAAGAAATTAAAATAAAAAGTCATAGTAGAGTCAAAAAATCATTTGAATGTTTGCCCTTGCTTCGGTATGTGAATATTATCTAAAAAAGGATTTTCACTTTAAATTGATTAAAGCATTCCAAATTTCTTAGTATCTCCAACCAATACTTCAACAGCCTCCAAGTTTGCTGCCAATATCTTTGGACTATATACTGGGTCATCACATCAAGCTCTAAAGCGTATAACATCTAGAGAAAGGGTGAGGGAGTTCACTAAAAATGTGAATTCCCATGCCTCCCAACCAGAGAAAGCAATACACTAGTTTGAAAGGAGCCCAGCAATCAGCATCTTTACCCAGCACTCCAGAGTCTGGATGAGGGCCATGAGAGGACAGACTCTGAGACAACATTATTCTAAGATACTATAAAACATTTTAATGGGACCCCTGGCTGGTTCAGTTGGAAGAGCCTGTGACCCTTGATATCAGGGTCATGAGTTCGAGCCCCATGCAGGGGAGGGGTAGAGATTAAATAAAGAAAGAAAGAAACTTTTAAAAAACTCTTAACATAGGGGCGCCAGGGTAGCTCAGTCGTTCGGCAGATCTGCCTTCGGCTCAGGTCATGATCCCACAGTCCCTGGAACAAGCCCCTCGTCCGGCTCCCTAAGCCTACTTCTCCCTCTCTCACTCCCCCTGCTTGTGTTCCCTCTGGCTATGTTTCTGTCAAACAAATAAAATCTTTAAAAAAAAAAAAAAAAATCCGTAGTGACTAATGTGGGTTTTCCCCTCAGGATCTTAGCAAGAGAGCAAGCACAATGGTAGCGAATAGCACTAAAGGCTCATCGCTAGAGGAATATACTTTTGAATTATTTTTCATCTACCCTCAACTGAACAGAGTAAAATTTAGAAATAAACTGAGTTGGCCAACAGCCTTTTGCTTGAAGCTACAGTGGTAGGTGGGGAAACAAATGATCTGCCTAGAACAGCACTGACATAAAGGGGCAAGTTGAAGAAACCTAACTAAAGATATAAAATACACAAACCTGATTAAGAAACCCTGAATTTGTACTGAGTCAGAGAGGAGACTGGCAATGTCGAAAACCAATAAAATCAATAAAAATAAGTCAATCCCGGCTTTCATCAGCTTGGTTCCAACACAAAGGGAAGAAGCTCTCTGAAATCATTTAATTCCCTCTAGGCCAGGTCATTCTCCCACATTTGTGGATATAACATAACAGAGCTGGTGAAAGAGCAGACCCTCCGCGCACCCTGCTTTTCAGCTCCTGAGCTTAAACTGACATCTGCTGGTGGCATCGCTGAACAGCTAGCTGTGGGGAGCTAGCACAGGCACTGCGCCTCCCTCAGCAGTTGTTTTCCTCTCGGAAATCTCAGAGATGATTAGCTCAAGTTCAGTCATCTTAAAACCACTGCATGTACCAACATATATACCAGAACGGTCTGAGAGCCCTGCAAAATTAAGTGTAAAAAGCACTGATCGAAGCTTTTACAAGAAAGGGGCACTCGGAAAACAATCTGATCCTATGGTTCTTGCTTCAGTAAAACTGAACGTTAGTTACAAAGATTACAGCTTGGGAAACAGGTAAAGCCAAGGCCCCATGATGCACTGGTAGAACACCGACAGCCGGGGAGAGACATACCACACAGTCACTGACCTTTCAGAGGTAGGGTCTGCACAGTTCAGAGGATATTTAAGCTCAATAACATCTCCATTCTTCTCTTTTAATTGCCCGTGATGTTCCATGTAATACTGGACCAACTCAGCCAAAGTGGCAAATTTCTCTCCTCCGTACAGGTCATAGTAATCACCAGTGTTCTGAATCTTGATGTGGGTGACAGCGCCATTTCTTCTAAAGGAATCCATTAGGGGGAAAACAAAAACTAATAAAGAGCTATACTAGTATAAATGGATGTCAGATGCAGTATCAGATTTCAACCTAAATCTTGAAACACATCCAAGAAGCCAGTTTATACTTCTGTAACAAATGTGGCAAGTGAAAACCACACAGTCAACCATTCCATTTCAACACAAGGGGCTTTGTTTCTTGGTTCCTTTCCCTTCTACAACTTCTCATTTTGAAAGCCTAACCTATCGAATTGCATATACTAAGTGACAATAATTTTTCTCATCAGCAATTAATAGAGACACATATATTAAAGTTAAACATCAATCTATCTTCTAATCAGTAAATCCACTGGTAAGTATTTTGCCACCCTCCCAAAGAAACTGTATAGTGACCTAAGAACTGGTATGAGAATATTCATTGCAGCTTTATTGAGAATAGAAAAATACCAGAAACTCAAACATTTATCACCGAAATGGATAAAGTTACACACTCATACCATAAAACACTACACGGCAATTAAAGAAAAACAAAAACAGTGAAACAGACAACTACATGGATAAATCTCAAAACCATTACATTAAGAGTAAGAAGCCAAGGGGAGCATGGGACTCTGGGTCTTGGGGTTGTGAGTCTGAGGTGTAATACCTTGGGTGTAAAGATTCCTTATAAATAAAATCTTTAAAAAGAGGGGAGTGAGAACGAAGATAGACACAAATACGTATTTATGACTTCATTTGTCAATGAAATTGCAGAATAACAAAACTAATCTATAGGGTTAGAGAACAGTGGTAGCTACTTGGAGGGAGATTAGAAAGGGAAACAAAGAAATCTCTGGTGATGAAAATATTTTGACTGCAGTGTTGGTTACATAAATAAATACATTTGTCAAAATTCATGTCACTGTCTACTTCAGATACTGTATATAATCGTAAATATTAAATAACTACTTTAAAAACACAGACAACTGACAGTTTCCAGCACTGAGATGCAAAATGCTTTCCCACTGAGCTGACAAAACATTGATCAAAAGTTTCTAAAACTTGGTATTTTAGGGGTGTCTGGGGGACTCAGTCGTTAAGCATCTGCCTTTGGCTCAGGTTATGATCCCAAGGTCCTGGGATCCAGCCCTGCCTCTGGTTCCCTGCTCAGCAGGAAGCCTGCTTCTCCGCCTCCCATTCTCCCTGCTTGTGTTCCCTCTCTTGTTGTGTCTCTATCAAATAAATAGATAAAATCTTTTAAGAAAATAAATTAATAATAACAATAATAATGAGGCCATGGTGCCTGGGTGGTTGTCATTTAAGTATCTGCCTTCAGCTCAGGTCATGACCTTGTGATCTCGAGGTCCTCGGATCCGGTGCCTATGACTCCTTGCTTAGCAGGGAGTCTATTTCTCCCTCTGTCTCTGCCCACCTGACGCCCTACCCTGCTCGTGTTCTCTCTTTTAAATAAATAAATAAAACCTGAAAAAAATAACAGAATTAGAAAAATAATTTTTCAAGTGCCAATATTCAGACAAACTTCATCAATGAATGCTAAAAACATGAAATGAGAAAATGCTAAAGAAGAAAATACAGACTACAATCCATCAGATGACAATTAATTACATAAAGAAAAAATCTGGCAAACACTGAATCCAGCGATTCAACTGAATATCACCAAAAGAAGGGGCAAACAGGCACTCTGTGCTTCCTCCTGTGAAATAATGGGGTGGTCCAGCATCACCTGTGGCGTGTGCTTGCCCAAAATGTTTCAACTGAATGTAAAAATGAGGAAACAATCAGCAAATTGAGATTGGAGGACAACCCAAGAAATGACTGGCCCGACTGCCCAAAAAAGCCAAGACAGGGATAAAAAGAAAAGGTCAGGAGAGAGAGACAAGAAACATAAAAATTCAATGAAATGAATGATCCTTTATGAGACTGTCCTAAATCTAGTCTAGGGCCAGGGGAGGGGTTGGAGGATGGAGAGACTCAACTGCTTCAAACCATTGCTGAAATAATAAGGGAAATCTGAATACAGACAATATTTATAAATTAGACAATATTATTAAAGCAAGATTAAAATGTATTACTTATAATGATTTTGTAGTTATGCAGGAGAATGCTCTTGTATGTATCCAACATACACACGAAGTATTTAAAGGTGAAAATAGGGGCACCTGGCTGGCTTTGTCAGTAGAGCATACAGACTCTTGATCTTGGGGTTGTGAGTTCGAGCCCCATGTTGGGTATAGAGATTCCTTAAAAATAAAATCTCTAGGGTGCCTGGGTGGCTCAGCTGGTTAAACAACTGCCTTCAGCTCAGGTTATGATCCTGGAGTCCCGGGATCAAGTCCCAGATCGGGCTCCCTCTGACCGTCCCCCTCTCGTGCTTTCTCTCTCATTCTCTTTCTCTCTCTAATGAATAAATAAAATCTTTTTAAAATATTAAATAATAAAATCTCTAAAAATTTTTTTAATAAAATAAAGGTAAAAACAAATATCCTGATTATCTGCATTTATCTTCAAAAAGTTCAGGGGAGGGCGCATGGGTGGCTCAGTGAGTTAAAGCCTCTGCCTTCAGCTCAGGTCATGATCTCAGCGTCCTGGGATCGATGCCCACATCAGGCTGTCTGCTCAGCAGGGAGCCTGCTTCTCCCTCTCCCTCTGCCCCTCCCCTGCTTATGCTGTTGTGCAAGCATGCACTCTCTCAAATACATAACTAATCTTTTTTTTTTTTTTTAAGATTTTATTTATTTGACAGAAAGAAACACAGCGAGAGAGGGAACACAAGCAGGAGGAATCAGAGAGGGAGAAGCAGACTTCCTCCTGAGCAAGGAGCCCGATGCGGGGCTCGATCCCAGGACTCCAGGATCATGACCTAAGCCGAAGGCAGATGCTTAAGACCGAGCCACCCAGGCACCCCTACAGAAGTAAAATCTTAAAAAGGAAGAACAAGGGCGCCTGGGTGGCTCAAAGGGTTAAGCCTCTGCCTTCAGCTCAGGTCATGATCTCAGAGTCTTGGGATTGAGCCCCATATTGGCCTCTCTGCTCAGCAGGGAGCCTGCTTCCCCCTTTCTCTGCCTGCTTCTCTGCTTACTTGTGATCTCTCTCTCTGTCAAATAAATAAAATGTTAAGAAAAAAAAAAGAACAACAACAACAACACAAGTAAAAGCTAAGGACAGGGGCTCCTCAAAAAACTAATCTAAGCTAAAAAGATATCTCCCAAGTCCCAAATAAACCGACTACGGTTTATCTAACCCTCTATTGTGGGACACGGAGTTGTTTTTAGCTTGTTCTAAATTTCTTTAACAGTATGACCAACATCCTATTATATGTCTCTTTGAGCAAGTGTGACAGAATTTTTCTAGAAACTGACTTTCTCTTAAGTACTTATTCCCTTTACTCTAGATCATCCCTAGAGTTATAACTCTACTGCTTTATGAATGTGCTTTTATTATAACTATTTTTAAGTAAAGAAGTGAGTGAATTGTGTGGCCATTAAAAGGAGTAATTAGATCTATATGTACCAGCAGAGAATGCGAAAACTTTAAAAAGGAAGTTGCAGAATAGTAGATGTATTATAAGACCATGCATGTGAATTCTAAAAACACACAAGCCAACTTTATATTGTTCCCAATAGCACCAAGACAGTAGAAGTATAAAAACACATTCAGGAAGGATATATGCCAACCTCTTGATGGTGGTTTCCTCTGGGGAAAGAGGAGGGGAATGGGACTAGGCAGGGGAACAAATGGGACCACAACTTCCTCAATGATGTTAATTTCTTGAAAAAGAAACATGATCTAAAGAAACTCTTAAAAAGCATTTTTCCCATTAAGAAATCAACAGAAGGAAAAGCAAAAATGCAGGCAACCAGGTTCAGGATGACTGGAACCAGGATCGAGCACCGTGTGGTTTTAAGGATTTGCAACACTCTGTCCACCTCACCCTCGGGTTTCTCAAGGGAGAAGAAATGCCCAGCGTGACGCCCATTCTGCCTCATTCCCACGCACCCACTCTCAGGAGGCCACGTCTGAGTCCCACAAGTGGGCTTGAGTCGCATCTGACCCGTAGGCCAGGCTTCACTACAGGCCCGCAAACTCTCAATGAGGGGACAAGTTGTCCTGGGGGGTTTCAACATTTCCCACCTGAGCAACCCCTGCAGGGCTCTCTTTCTTCCAACTTACCTGACGGAAAGGGTGAAGTCTCCAGGGTTACTCTTACTGGGCCTCGCCAAAAAACTTCCATCAACTCCTCTTGTCAACAGCAGGTTTTCTGCCTCCACACCAGTGATGTTGGGGTGAAACCATCTTGAGTGAGAGAAAAATAGAGCAATGAAAACCAAAATTCGCCATCAGCACCGCCTTTCACACCATCAGAGCTAAAATGCCTATGAGCAGAGTAGCCACTAAAAACACAAAATAGGACCATCTCTTCCTCTTCCCCCTCTTCTCCTTAATCACTGTCCCCCCCTTGCCTTCCTCTTGGGAGAAGCCTGGGACCCTGCAGGTGCAGTCAGTGGAGCCGGGGGCATGATCAGTAGTGGGACTGTGGATAGAGGTATGGTATGAAGCCAAGCCCAAAGCCCTGCAAGATAGTCCATATGGTCAGGAAACTGAACACACGGAGTAGAATTAAACGAGTAAAGAAAGAAACTAGTGAATAAATAAAGATATTAAGGATAATGAGAGCCAGGTCTCTCACTATTAAGAGGGGATACAAATACGGAAAGGGAGAAAACAGCATAAACCAGATTAGAATTGGAGGTAATGTAAGCTCTAGTCTTTAATACACATGAAGAGATAGCTCTAAAAATACAGATGTATGGTTCAGTGTACGTATATATGCGTTTGTGCATATATATATATCTACATATATGTATGTGTATATATATAAATATAGATATATATGTAGATACATATATAGATATATATCCTCCTAGCTCTCTCTTCTAAAGAGGGGTGGAAGCAATGGCACCCCAGTAGCCATCAGCATAACCAGCACCATTACCACGGTTTCTAAATACCATTCTCCAGCAAAAGGAACTCGGTTCCTTGGAGAAAGAGCTGATTCCAGGTCTGGGACATGAAAAGTAAGATGAGCTTGGAATGCCTTACTATGCCACAGTACCCTGCTCAGTGAGGAGCCTGCTCCTCCCTCCCCGTCTGCCATTTCCCCTGTTAGTGCTCTCACTCTCTCAAATAAACTAATAAAATCTTAAAAAAAAAAAAAAAAAATACAGGGGAACAAAGGGAAAGCTCTTTGCAAAAGAATCACAAAGAATGATATATAATCACTATAGGAGGAATTACAGAATTAGAAAATCACCATTTGGTAACAGGCACATGAACAGTTCAGGCAAGAATCAAAGGAGGACACTGAAAGTGGTGGGTGAACATTTCAGAAAGGACGGTATTTAGGGCAACTCAAAGAACCTCCCCACAAGATGCTTATTAATTACTTGCTACTTAACAAAGGACATCTGTGAACCTCCCAGTGGAGAATTTGACACACACTGTTTTAACCAACTGGTAAAAGCAAACATCACCAGTTATGGATTCAACTCATATCATGTGCCTCCTGACATCACGCACTGAAAAGAACACGTGGTGTCTCTGTGCTATTCCTGCCAAAATCGCATTACCTAATCTCATTACGAGGAACATCGGACAAAGCCCAAGTGCGTGACATCCGACAAACTAACTAGCACATACTCCTCAAAAATGTTAAATGGGGAGGGGACACTCAAAGAACTTTCCAGATTACAGGCCAGCAATAGGACACAAGTATTAACACATTGCATGGTTCTTTCTGGACATGTCATTGACCAGGAATTTGATGATAATACCATCATAATGTAAATTTCCTGATTTTGACAAGGGTACTGTAACTATGTCTGTGTCTCTCTTTCTAGGAAATACATACTGAAGTATTTTAGAGTAACAAGACATCAAACCTGGAACATACTCTCAAATGGTTCAGAATGAAGTCATACAATACAATGTGTACATACACAGGGGAGGCAAATGTGGTACAACGTTAGCTGCTAGATCTGGGTTAAAAGTAAACAGAAGTTACATTATTCTTATAACATCTGTATAATTTTGAAATCATTGCAAAATAAAAAGTCTTAAAAAGCACACAAACAACGAAGTCGGCCACGAATGCCACAGAGAATTCCTCTCTAGTTCCCAGCAAGATTTTCTACATGGATTCCAAAAGTCACCAAGATTTGTGGTAAAAAGAGTAATTTCTGAAGTCAAATGATCCAGCCTTTACAGGCTAATTCAATACTCCAGGGAACATACATCAATTATTAAACATAGAGTCCTGGTACTGATAATCAAATGAACTTTCAAAAGACTTCTCAGCAAATATTGGCCCAATTGAAATGTGTTACGACAGTAAAGGAGACAGAATGCAAGTGTGAAAAGCTGTCATAAATCAGGCATTAAGGACCCGGAGAGCTCTGCAGCCTTGTGGTTAGGACTCCAATCACACAGACTCAGGTGCACATCTGAGCTCTACCGCTTACTAGCTCAGTGACCCGGGCAAGTTCTTTCTACCTCAGATTCATCATCCTCAAAAAGGGGATGACTGTTTACATTTTTGCAATGATAATTCTTATGTTCCATTTAAGAATAAACTGAGAATCCATACAGTGTATCATTCAGCCATTAAAAGTAACAAAGTACTGGAGGCACCTGGATGGCTCAGTTGGTTGAGACTCTGGGTTTTGGACCAGGTCATGATCTTGGGGTCGTGGGATCAAGCCCTATGTTGGGCTCCACACTCAGCACAGTGTCTTCTTGAAAGATTCTCTGTCTCTCCCTCTCCTGCCCCTTCCCTTGTTTGTGTTTCTCTCTCAATAAGCAAAATCTTAAAGGAAAAAAAAAGTAATGAAATATTGATAAATGCTACAATTTGGATGAACCTCAAAAATATAATGCTAGGGGCTCTTGGGTGGCTGAGTTGTTAAGCATCTGCCTTTGGCTCGGGTCATATCCTGGAATCCCGGAATCGAGCCTCACATCAGGCTCCCTGCTCAGTGGGAAGCCTGCTTCTCCCTCTCTCACTCCCCCTGCTTGTGTTCCCTCTCTGGCTGTGTTTCTCTCTGTCAAATAAATAAAATCTTTAAAAAAAAAAAAAAAGAAAAAAAAGAACAGAGGCTGGGCAAAAAATAAAAGAAATAAAAATGAAAATAAAAAAATAAACTGGGATAATAAAAAGAGGACTTACTATATTTACTCATTCAACAAAGTGAGTACCTAACACAGGCACTGAGGACCCCATGCCAGTTAACAGAATAACATCCCTCAAGAGAGTTTCTTTGCAATGGAGGAGATAAAAAATTAAAAATAAAATAAAAAATAAAAAGAACAAGGAAATAAAAGTAAACAACGTCTGATCGTGATAATGCTACAAGAGACATAAAACACTGGGGCACCTCGGTGGCTCAGTCAGTTGAGCGCCCAATTGCTGACTCTTGGTTTCAGCTCAGGTCATGATCTCAGAGTCATGAGATCAAGCCCAGAACCAGGCTTCCGGCTCAGCACGGAATCTGCTAGAAATTCTCTCTCTTTCTCCCCTTCCTCTCTTCCCCTCTGCTTCTCCCCCAAAGCATGTGCACTCACTCTCAAACGAAGTAATAAGTCAAATCTTAAAAAAAAAAAAAAAAAAAGAGGAGGGGCACTTGAGTGGCTCAGTCAGGTGGGCATCTGCCTTCATCACAGGTCGATCCTGGAGTCCTGAGATTGAGCTCCCATCAGGCTCCCTCCTCCGTGGGGAGTCTACTTTTCCTTCTCCCTCTGCCCCTCTCCCCTGCTCATGCTCTCTCTCTCTCTCACACTCTCTCTCCCAAATAAAATCTTTACAAAAAATAAACAAAAAAATAAAAGAGGAATAAAGCAGTGAGAAGGGATGTATAAGTAGTTATACAGGATATGGGGGTGGTGGGGAGGGCCTGAGTGATAAGGTAACATGTGACAAGACCTCGAAGAAGCAAGGCAGCAACATGCCGCTATACAGAAGAGGGGCATACCAGGCAACGGGCGGACAGTATATGACATGTATGCAAGAGGCCAGCGTGGCTGGGGCCAAACAGGCAAGGGAGAGGCAGGTAGAGGAGGCCAGGGAGGTAATGAAGAGCCAGAAGATGCAGGGAGACATTGTAAAAATGCCAACCTTTATTTTTTGTGAAACGGAAAAGGACTGGAAGTTTTAAGCAGAGAAGCAACACGATCATCACCTTTCAAACTACTGTGCAGGGACAGCACACAAGTCAGTTAAAGCCACTGTGAAAAATAATCCAGACAAGAAATCATGGTTCCAAGGACCAAGGTGGCAGTAGTGGGAGGAGTGATAAACAGTCCAACTAGGAATATCTTCAGGGTAGCCAACAGGATTTCCTAAAGGATTATACATGGAATGGGAAAGAAACGAGTAAGAACACTCCTAGGTTTGGAGTCTAGTCAATTAGAAGATTGGAAATATGGAAAGAGTAAAGAGATGAAAATCCAGGGTTAGATTTAGTATGTGTTAAGTTTGAGATGCTTGGGGTGCCTGGGTGGCTCAGTTGGTTAAGCCACTGCCTTCAGCTCAGGTCATAGTCCCGGAGACCGGGGATCGAGCCCCGCATCGGGCTCCCTGCTCAGCGGGAAGCCTGCTTCTCCCTCTCTCACTCCCCCTGCTTGTGTTCCCTCTCTGGCTGTGCTTCTCTCCACCAAATAAATAAATAAAATCTTTTAAAAAAAAGTTTGAGGGGCGCCTGGGTGGCTCAGTTGGTTAAGCGACTGCCTTCGGCTCAGGTCATGATCCCGGAGACCTGGGATCGAGTCCCACATCGGGTTGCCTGCTCGACGGGAAGCCCACTTCTCCCTCTCTCACTCCCCCTGCTTGTGTTCCCTCTCTGGCTGTGTTTCTCTCTGTCAAATAAATTAAAAAAAAAAAAATCTTAAAAAAAAAAGTTTGAGATGCTTAGTTGTCCAAGTGTTGGTGCACACTAAGCATTAAATGTTAGATATTATAACTGACAATCATAATAAAAATGCAAGGTTGTTCTGACAAGAAATAATCTACCATCATTCCTGCTGTTTACATTAACTAAAATTCATTTTATTTTCACTTTTTCATATACCATCTCACTATTGTTTTAGGGGGAAGCTAAACATCATTCTGATAGGCCTTGAGAAAAACCACATGGGCTGCAGCTAGACGGCCCTCGTTCACATCCCAGCTGTGTGTGTCCATGGACTAGTGATTTCACTTCATTGTTAACCCATCTAGAAAATGGACACAGTAACAAATGCATGTGTGCAAACACGCTATTGCCTCAACAAACACACACACGGAATCCTCCTGATCTACACCCTGATTTTTTTCACTTACAACTTGAAAATCCTTCTATACCAGTACATTCTTCTTAATGGCTACATAATATTCCATCATATGAATATACCCCCAAGAATTTAATCCCCATTACAGGACATTTATATTATGCCTAGGTTTTGTTACCACACATAATGCAGCAGAGGGGCGCCTGGGTGGCTCAGTCGGTTAAGCGTCAGACTTGGTTTTGGCTCAGGTGTTGTAAGAGTGAGCCCCACACTGGGCTCTGCGCTCAGTGGGGAGTCAGCCTGGACTCTCTCTCTCCCTCTGCCTCTCCGTGCTCTGTATCTAAAATAAATATATCTTAAAAAAAAAAAAAAAAAAAAAAAAAAAGACAAGGGGAGCAGGCGCGGGACCCACGCAGAGCTGGAGTAGGGCAGCACAGGCTGGCTGGGTGAGCAGAAACCTTATCGATGTTTAGGAAACTGGAGCAGGAGCAGGTAAGGCCAGCAAGGGCAGCCTGACCCCTCAGGATACCAACCAGCCGCTGTGGGACACGGAGGAGATGCTTTAAGTAAGAGGCAGGAATTCCTGGAGACTAAGACAGAGCAGGAGCTGACCGCCGCCACGCAGCCCCGCACAGAAACAAGCTCGCAGGCCTCCAGGCACCGAAGTACAAGAAGAGGTATAAAAAGCAGCTGGTACAGATCGATAGCACGCTATCCACCACGGGGTTTCAGTGGGAAGCCCTGGAGGACACGAGTACCAACACTGAGGTGCTCAAGAACAGGGGCTCTGCGGCTAAGGCCATGAAGGCTGCCCACAACAACGTGGACATCGATAAAGCTGATGAGTGAAGGCAGGACAGCACGCTGACCAGCAAGAACTTGCACAGCAGATTTCAACAGGCTTCAAAACCTGTAGGACCTGGAGAAAAGTTTGACGAGGATGAGCTCATGGCAGAATTAGAAGAACTAGAACAGGAGAAACTAGACAAGAATTTTCTGGAAATCAGTGGACCCGAAACAGTTCCTCTACCAAACGGTCCCTCTACGACCTTATGAAAACCCATCGACAAGGAAGAAGGAGAGGATGACATGAAGGAACTGGGAGAACAAGGCTGGATCCATTTAACTGGTCCGGTGTGGGCTGGGCCCAGACAGACGCTGGTGGGCTGTGCAGTGGGCAGGTGTGTGGGGGCGGGGGGCGGCAGCAGGACATGGTGCAGGCAGGTTGCATCACCGCTCACTCTGCAGAGCGTGCTCTGCACCCAGCAGGACAGGGAGGCGGGTAGGGGCAGGCCGGTGGGGTGGGGTGGGAGGTGCCTGCTGTTTATAATGTTGAATTTCTGCAAAATAAACTCTATTTACAAGTCCAAAAAAAAAAAATCAATACAGCAGAAGACATCCTTTACAATCATCATTATACATTTTTTTCAAGTACATCCATAAATTAGATTTTCAGAAAAGTGCTTTGGCAAGAGTTAGCCTTTCACTTTGACAAATCTTCCCAGCTGCACTCAAAAGAAGGTAACAGTTTCGACTCCCATAAATTGAGTGTGAAAGTCCCTGTTTTCTCTCACTTTTGCCAATACTGCATATATTACCAAACTTTTTCATCTTTGTCTATCTGATTCATGGAAAAAAGTACCATTCTAGTTTGCATTTCTGTGTGACACTAAGCACTTTTTTATGTTCTCAAAGCCCCTTTTTCTTCCTTTTCTGTGAGTTGTCAGTTCATCATTGTTCGCTTTCTCTTGCATTTTTTTTTCTTTTTGCTGATTTATAGGAGCTCTTGGTATAACCAGAAAATGACCCTTTATTATACATGTGGCAAATACTCATCTTAGCTTTTTGCACTTTTCACTCTGTTTCTGGAACTCTTTTTCCACAGAAATTCATCTTGGCATGGTTAAATTTATCAGATGTTTCCTTTATGATTTCTGGGTTTCTCACTATGCTTAGAAAAACTTAACTCACAGCACTGTTGTGAGACAGAAATAAATTAATACACATAAAATGCTTAGCACAGAACCAGCCCTTGGAGTTTTACTTTTGGAACCAGGAATTTAGTTTTTAGTCAGAATAAAATACTTAGAATAAAGGCACAGATTTTCACAGGACCCTGCAAGGTGTGCCCAACCTGATTCTCTCTCTTTTTAAAGATTTATTTACTTATGAGAGAAAGAAAGCAAGAGAGAATGAGCATGGAGGGGACGGGCAGAGAGACAGGGAGAGTGAATCTTAAGCAGACTTCCTACTGAGCACACAGCCACAATCCCAAGATCATGATCTGAACCAAAATCAAGAGTCAGATGCCTAACTGACTGAGCCACCCAAGTGCCCTCCAACCCGACTTATTCTGGTGACTTCTGTTTTCTTCAAATATGCCCCACGTGGCTTTTGCACGTGCTTTTCTTCAGACATTCCCATCTCAACTTTTCACAGCACCCTGAGCATCCCGTGGGTGATATCAACATGAAATCTAATCATACTTTCCTCCAAATACCTCCCTCCCCCTACTTGTGTTCTCTCTCTAGCTGTGTTTCTCTCTGTCAAATAAATAAATAAAATCTTTAAAAAAATAAAAACGGATAAGATGTAGGTATGATTTGTTAAAAATGCACTTAATTGAAAGAGAATTAAATTTTCTTCTGACTCATAAATTAAAGCCTAGGTTAAAGACTGGACTGGCAGCACCCAAGAGAAGAAACTGTCTGCTCCTGTAACTCCAACTCCACACAAAGGGGTTAACACGATTCCTTAAATGTCTGTGGCCAGAAGGGAAGGACAAAAGCAGCCACTGGGGGAGGGTGGGCCCGCCTGTCACTGCTCTTCCACATCCACAGTTCCCCACTGATACAGGTCATAGGTGGTGTCACAGAGGCTGTCAGAAGAGATGTAAGTGTCAGCTGGCAAAGGCTCTCTTCAGACCTGTCCCACCAGCTCTTTAAAAAAAAAAGATTATTATTTCTAGTACACAGTTTTTATCCGATTTGTAGTGCTAAGCTGGTTATCTTCCCTTATCTGTATGCTGTAACAATTTCAGTAAAAATTTCCAAAGCAGAGGCACCTGGGTGGCTCAGTCGGTTGAGTGTCAGCCTTCAGCTCAAGTAATGATCTCAGGGTCCCCGATCTGAGCCCTTGGGTCAGGCTCTCTGCTCAGCCAGGAGTCTGCTCCTCCCTCTCTCCTTGCCCCTCCCCCTACTCCTGTGTGTGTGACTCCTGATTTCAGCTCAGGTCATAATCTCAGGGTCGTGAGATCCAGCCCCACACTGGGCTCTGCATTGGGCGTGGAACCTGCTTCAGATTCTCTCTCCCTAGGGGCGCCTGGGCAGCTCAGTCATTAAGCTAAGCGTCTGTCTTCAGCTCAGGTCATGATCTCCAGGTCCTGGGGGATCGTGTAGCCCCATAAACTGACCCCATTTAAAGCAATGAAATTTTATATTTAATTGGGACACTGGAAGAAAAGAACCAAAGTCATAAACATCTCTACGAAGTTTGGCAATCATTCTACCAGGGTTGTGGTAGATAGAATATAAACTGTTCAATTTTAGGCTTTAATTTATGAGTCAGAAGAAAATTTAATTCTCTTTCAATTAAGTGCATTTTTAACAAATCATACCTACATCTTATCCGTTTTTATTTTTTTTAAGATTTTATTTATTTATTTGACAGAGAGAAACACAGCTAGAGAGAGAACACAAGTAGAGGGAGTGAGAGAGAGAGAAGCAGGCTTCCCGCCAAGCAGAGAGCCCAATGCGGGGCTCGATCCTGGGACTCCAGGATCATGACCTGAGCCAAAGGCTGTCGCTTAACCAACTGAGCCACCCAGGCGCCCCTCTTATCTGTTTTTAAAAAGCTACTGCTGTATAAAGCTGAAGTATAACTTTAAATGTTCCTGTTATGCAATTAGCAAGCATCACAGTAAAGACTGGATATGGCAAGAACCATCAATTGGTGCTAAATCTAGGGAGAAATCTGGAGGGGAGCAGGATACCTACATGGTCTTACACTGGGTCTTCATCATGATCACTGATTAGTTACAAGGGAGAAAATAAGGGGCGCCTGGGTGGCTCAGTCAGTTAAGTATCTGTCTTCAGCTCAGGTCATGATCCTGGGATCCTGGGATCAAGTCCCACATCGGTTTCCTTGCTCAACAGGGAGCCTGCTTCTCCCTCTGCCTGCCACTACACCTGCTTGTGCACATGCTCTATCTCTGACAAATAAATAAATAAAATCTTTACCAAAAAAAAAGGGAGAAAATATTATACAAAGAAGAAAGTAGACAAACACTTAACTGGGTAGTCATTGATAATTAACGTCATCAGTGGACATCATGTACTTCCCAATATGATACCCCGAGAAGGATAGAGTATCCCCTACATAGTCCTCCAGCTGGATCTAAGAATGATGAAACATTGGACAAATCCAAAATGAGAAATATTCTATTTTGAAAGGGGAAGGAGGAGAGAGATCATCAGTGTAAAAGACAAAAGGTTATAAAAGTATTCCAGATTAAAGAGATCTAACAACTGAATACAACTGAATCCTGTATTAGAAGAGGAAAAAAATGCTATATGGGTCAACTTGTACAGCTGGAATACAACAGGTTAGACAAAAGCATTATTAGTGATGGTAAAATTACTAGTGAAAAATTTTAAGATAGGGGCACCTGGGTGGCTCAGTCAGGTAAGTGTCTGCCTTCAGCTCAGGCTCGGGGTCCTGGGATTGAGCCCCATGTCAGGCTCACTGCTCAGCGGGAAGCCTGTTTCTCCCTTTCCCTCTGCCTGCTTGTGCTCTCTCTCTCTCTCTTTCTCTCTGTTAAATAAATAAATAAAAATCTTCAAAAAAAAGAGAAAACTTTATTCTTAGAAAATAAACACTGATGTATTTAGGAGCAAAGGAATATGATCTATGTAATTTACCCTCAAATGTTTGGAGAAAAAATTATACAATATTATATATGTATATTTACACATACACACACACACAAAATATATAAAGCAAATGGGATGGAAAGTTAACACTAGTGAGTCTGGGTAAATGGTATTCCATCCATATGAGTATTCTTTGCACTATTCTTATTCTTGTTATTTTTCTCAAAGTTTGAAACAAATCCCAAGTAAAAGATAAAAATTATTCTAAAATTTTCTGAAAAATCCATTTGCTCAAGTCACCAGCATGATTCCCACCAACAGTAAGTTACATCCTCACCCCTGAAGCTGGCCATACTAGGTATCAAAAGGGATGACAGGGAGAAGACAGAGATGAGAACTTACGGGGAGAGAGAATATGGGGACAAAAAAGAGACATATTTATAGTTTTACTTCCAATAATATTATATATTTAAATAAGAACTTACATACTATGAAATAAGAAAGATCTCTCCATGTTTACTGCAAACACTTTTTTTTTCAGCAATTGTGAACCAGTTGATAGCAAGAACAAAATAATGTAGTACTGGCTATCATACTTTATGGCTGGTTCAAATTACTGCAACATTTACTGAATGCCATGTGCCAATGGAGCCATCACATTCTGCTATTTACTTCTAAAAGTTTCTAAAGCAGGATCTAAACCCACACGTTGTCTTACCGTAACCACAGGTTCTCACCTTTGCATGTTTCACAGAAATAACGCTTACATAAAGTATCATGCTAATGCTGAGGGTGCAAAAGAAATTATAAATTGACTCCCACTGCGGAAGATGTGTGTAAACACCACCCTACACATCAGGTAGGTTGGCAATGGGAGATAAGGCCAATGGCTGTCTCTTTACCCCTTTATTAAATAAACTCTATTATCTCCTTTATAACTTACAATTATACCGATCATGTTATTAAGAATGAACAGAGGAGGGAGATGTTTACAAGGGAAACAGTAACCAGCATTTAGCACAAAGGCTGGACGGAGCAAGGGCTTAATAAACATTGGCTATCGCCTTTGTTATCATTATTATTATTGGTGGAAGACAGTAGGAAAGATTCTTCTCATGCATAATTATGTCAGTATCACACAGACCATTCTGACATATGTATCATTTATGTTACATTGCCTTTTAATAAACTAAACTTCAGAGTGCAGGGGCTATCCCTACATTACTTCCAATAGTATATAATTAGAAATTAAAAAGTTCTAGTCCACAACCTGACTACTTGAGCTCTGATTTTTTTTTAAATATTTTATTTATTTATTTGACAGACAGAAACACAGCCAGAGAGGGAACACAAGCAGGGGAAGTGAGAGAGGGAGAAGCAGGCTTCCCGCCAAGAAGGGAGCCCAATGCGGGGCTTGATCCCTGGACTCCGGAATCATAACCTGGGCCAAAGGCAGATGCTTAATGACTGAGCCACTCAGCCACTCCTCTGATTTATTTTAAACTCTTCTTCTTCAGCAGTTTTTTCAAAAAGCACTGGTAATCACCAAAAACTTTTCTCCCACTTATATTTGTGTTCAATCTCTGACAATTCTGTGATGTGCAGTATGCTTATTACTAACAAGAAGTTGGGAGTTCACTCCATCCCTTAGATTTAGTGAGGGTAAAAAATAGTAGAATTAACAGAAATAATATTATGGGGCTGGCCTCAAGGATTATGAAAATTGTAATATTAGGTACTGAGGCCACACATCTCAAAGCCTGGCCCGATCAACCACCTGGTGTGAATGTACACCACAGAGGTTAGTCTGACCAAAAAAAAAAGGTAACAAATGCATGTGCATTACCTGAAAAGGTGGGGAAAGGCAAATTAGCAGAACTCCATTTGAGTTTATCAACAAAGTGATTAATACTGTGCGTCCAACAGGTATTAGATGAGAAGAAACAGATACATTTCCAGTCCTCCCATGTATATAGTGGGCATTTGATGAATGGCTGTGGCTTGAATGAAATTGGGGCAGGGGGCTGGATTAAAAAAAAAAAAAAGTACGATAAGACATTGGGAAGAGGGAAGTAGAGAAAAAGTCACATGGGGAAGGGAGAGGGAAGGAAAACTGTCCCCTTTTTGCTCATTCTAACATCTGCAAACCTGCCAGGCCCTGACAATCCCTTCTAACTGGCCACCTTCTGGTGTTATTATTTAATAAGGGTCTCAGGTCACACGTGGCCTAGGCAGGTACCACCTATCTCTTCCAAGGACTTGAAAGCCTGTGTGCGCGTGCACACACATACACACCACCACCATCACTTGTGAGAAAGAGCCATAAATCAATGCCTAAAACACAGGAGCCTGAGCGAGCTTGAAGACACAAAAGACAGAATCCCTGCCTGCAGGGGAGTTTACAAACCCAAACAATCTTCTGGGAAATCACACCAGAAATCTAGATAACCACCCACCTCCCCACTCCTACCCCTCCCCATCAGTGAAGGCAGATTCTGTAAAGCCTTAGTTAGCTCTCTGAGGCTAGGAACTTATTTATGTCAAGTGAGTCTTTAAAAAAAAAAAAAAAAGTGCTGATGAACCAAAAAGAAAATACAATGATGCTGAATATTTTGTTTTATCTACGCACCCTCTTCCCCCCAGTGGTGTGGGGAAACAGTCCAGCAGGACAATAATTTCAGGAACTTATTCTTATTCAAGGCTGCCATGCTAAGAAGAGAATTTAAACTAGGGATCCAAAGTCTAATTTCGGTTTCTTGACTAAATATAAAGCGACACTGGGGATATCTTTCTTCCCAGCTGCTCAAAAAAAAAAAAATCATTATCTTTGCCCTTGGGGAGAAAGCTTATAGTTTGGTACTTTCTGCAGATTATAAGAATATTCCTCTTTTCTAATTAAATTTTAATATCCTACAAGAAAAGGATAAGTCATGAAGAAAGGGCAGTCAATAGGGACAAGCAGTCTAAGTAACAGAAGCTAGAAAAAAGTTGTTAAAGCGGCTTTTTAATGGTAGCGGATAGCTCTGCCTCTGTGGTATCTTCTCCTGGACCTTCAGTGCTCAGCACGATGGCTCTGACGACAAGGCAATAAAAGCAAAATGCCTCCGAAACTCTTTCCACAAACGGCTTCTACCTTAGTTCAAAGCCTCTCTCTCACTTGTCTGCTCTCCCTGAGTCCACTCGTGTCTCCTACAATCCTTCCTTCACAGTAGCCAGAAGGATATTTTTAAACTGACCAACTCATGGCACTCCCTGATTATATCCTTCCATGGCTTTATGCTGCTCTTAAAATACAACCCAAACTCCTCGCTATGGTCCATACGACCCTTGAAGACCTCATAAGGTCCTGTGTGGTCCAATCCCCACCTACCTCCCCAGGATCCCCAATGTGCTCCCTTCTCTTGAAGTGCTCCAAGGACTTCCCCACCTCAGCACTTACCCACTTGCTGTTTCCCAACACCTGAACACCTAGGGCCTAGTACTGCATCTGGCACAAAGTAATCCCACAATAAACAGTTCTCAAGCAAGCGGATCGATGTTTCATTAGAACGGTTCCATGGGGGGTGGGGCACCTGGGTGGCTCAGATGGTTAAGCATCTGCCTTCAGCTCAGGTCATGATCTCCAGTTCCTGGGATCCAGCCCCACATTGGGCTCCTAGCTCAGTAGGGAGTCTGCTTCTCTCTTTCTCCCTCTGCCTCTCCCCCTGCTCGTGCTCTCTCTCAAATGAATAAATAAAAATCTTTAAAAAAAAAAAAAAAAGGGACGCTTGGGTGGCTCAGTTGGTTAAGCGACTGCCTTCGGCTCAGGTCATGATCCCGAAGACCTGGGATTGAGCCCACATCGGGCTCCCTGCTCGGCGGGAAGCCTGCTTCTCCCTCTCTCACTCCCTCTGCTTGTGTTCCCTCTCTCGCTGTGTTTCTCTCTGTCAAATAAATAAAATCTTTAAAAAAAAAAAAATGGTTCCATGGGAGGATAAAGACTTGGATCTAGAATCCATTACTTTTAGAAGAAACATACTGTATGTCTGTATGCATTTATGTGTGCATATACAGACATATACAGTGTATATATATCTATATATCAGTATACATGAACCTATGTATTCTAAACAGAATATCTATCCTGATAAATTTCTATTTCAGTTTGGTACTAGCTTTATCAAACTCATTTGATGCTGGTACACAAGTCTGTCTCCCTCTCTGAATTCAATGCTTCTTGCAACCATGAATATAGTATCTTCCACATTTCAACATTATCAAGGACTACAGCACATATAAGTTTGCAAAAGGCACACAACCCTCCAAGCCTCAGTAGTGAACTGAGCTCCAATTTAGGGAGTTTGAATCTAGTTCAGGGTCTTAAAGCCTTGGCTGCTTTAAGTCCACAACTCCCACAGAGCACTTGTCTTAAAGGTAAGGCAGTACCTGCCTAGCCTTAGAAACATCAGTATTGGATGGCAAGTGCTGTCTTTTTCCCAAAGGGAAAGAGGAATAAGGACAGTATCCTATTGTTCTAGAGCTGCCTAACAAGATGTGCTAAGGCCTACTAGTGACAATCACAAACATGAGCTGGCTCTGCTTTTTCAGGATCTTATGTGTTCACCAAGTCTCTGTGCTGATGATGTGCAAGAAGGGTAAGCAATCTCAGCAGTGGCCCCGGCATTTGAGCAGTTCTAGCCCAAACCCTGAGCTTACACCAGGACATACACTAATAAAGTCATCCCAGTTGCAACTGGAAAGGCACAGGTCTGTCATTTTTCAGCAAGGCTTACTCCCACAGGAGATAAACCAACATGGCCACCAGGGAGAGCCGGGGACAAAACATACTTGACTTACGATAGATAAACCAAAAGCCTGGAGTGTGAGAACAAGTTAAATCTTCTGCTCCTCTCAGCTCAAGTCACCTTACATCATCTTTCAGAAGAACAAAAGCAAATGTAGGGGTGCCTGGGTGGCTCAGTCGGTGAAGCGTCTGTCTTTGGCTCAGGTCATGATCCCAGGGTCCTGGGATGCAGGCCCATGTCAGGCTCCCTGCTCTGTCGGAAGCCTGCTCCTCCCTCTCCCTCTGCAGCTCCCCCTGCTTGTACTCTTTCTAATAAATAAATAATCTTAAACAAACAAACAAATGTAAAGGACCTGCCGTATGCTGCAAGAGGGCTTGAAGAATAGAGGCAATTTTGTCAGCCGAATAAGGCAAAGTGGTGGACGCCAGCAACCTCAAAATCTAAATCCGGTACTACCACCACTAAATCACCTGGCAGGGCGGGGAGTCATTTCATTCTTCACTGCCTTCATCTCCCTATTTATGATGTTGAGAAATATCAGCATACTGAATATACTGGCATTTTAATTACTGAACACATACAAAATCTAATTCTAAACACACCAAAAAGAATTATTTTGATAATTTAGCAAAACGAAACTGAGAATAAAATGTGTCACTCAGGAGTCGACTCCTATTTATGTCGGCCTCCCCAGAGAGATCATCCCTAAACTCATCAAACTAACATTATCCCCATTTGTTTTGGTTTTTTTTTCCCTCCCAGCAGTTATTACTACCTGAAATTGCAATCTTCATTCATAGGTTTTTCTTTCCTCTCTCTCTCTCTCAGTCAAAAGAATAGCATCTTTGCCAATCTCACTGCTTTATCCTGCCTGGTTCAATAACTATTTGATTGAAATAATATCAAAGTTAAAAATAATTTGAGGGCGCCTGGGTGGCTCAGTTGGTTGGGCGACTGCCTTCAGCTCAGGTCATGATCCCGGAAACCCGGGATCGAGTCCCACATCGGGCTCCCTGCTCAGCGGGAAGCCTGCTTCTCCCTCTCTCACTCCCCCTGCTTGTGTTCCCTCTCTGGCTGTGTTTCTCTCTGTGAAATAAATAAAATCTTAAAAAAAAAAATTTGAAAAAGAAAAATAAAGCTGGAAGACTAACACTGACCTCAAGCCTTATAATAAAACTAGAATAATCAAGACCATGTGTATTAGCATACAGACAGATAAACAGATCAATAAAATAGCATGGATTCCAGAAATAGACCCTCATATAAATGGACAACAAATTGTACAAAATGTACAAAGGTACAAATTCAAAAAAGACAGCCTTTTCAACAGTGCTAAGACTAGACATCTATAAGCAAAAATATACATATGTACATGTGCACATACATATATATCTCCACACCTCACCATATACAAAAATTAACTCAAAGTAGGGCGCCTGGGTGGCTCAGTGGGTTAAAGCGTCTGCCTTCAGCTCAGGTCATGATCTCAGGGTCCTGGGATCAAGGCCCACATCGGGCTCTCTGCTCAGCAGGGAGCCTGCTTCCTCCTCTCTCTGTCTGCCTACTTGTGATCTCTCTCTCTCTGTGAAATAAATAAATAAAATCTTTAAAAAAAAAAAAATTAACTCAAAGTGGAACATAAACCTAAGACCTATGAGAAAACATTTGAGACCTTAGGTTAAGCAAAAATTCCTTAGCATGATACATTAAAAAAAAATTGAGGGGCATCTGGCTGGCTCAGCCAAAAGAGCATTCAACTCTTGATCTCTGGGTTGTAAGTTCGAGCTCCATGTTGGGTGTAGAGATTATTTAAAAATGAAATCTTTTAAATTAATTAATTAATCAATTAATTTAATAAAAATTGAAAAACTGACTTCATCAAAATTAAAAACCTCTTTTCTTTCAAAAGGGACTGTTAAGTGTGGAGATTCCTTAAAAAATCAAAAATACAGCTACCCTATGACTCTGCAATTGCACTACTGGGTATTTATCCCAAAGATACAGACGTAGTGAAAAAAAGGGCCATATGTACTCCAGTGTTCATAGCAGCAATGGCCACAATCGCCAAACTGTGGAAAGAGCCAAGTGCCCTTTAACACTTGGTGCGCTTCAAGAGACGAATGGATAAAGAAGATATGGTCCATATATACAATGGAATATTACACCTCCATCAGAAAGGATGAATACCCACTTCTGCATTAACATGGACGGGATTGGAGAGTATGCTGAGTGAAATAAGCTAAGCAGAGAAAGTCAAGTATCATATGGTTGTGGAGCATAAGGAGTAATATGGAGGACAGCAGGAGAAGGAAAGGAAATGTGAACTGGGGTAAATCAGAGAGGGAGATGAAGCATGAGAGACTTTGGACTCTGAGAAACAAACCGAGAGTTTTGGAAAGGGGGGGATGGGTGAGCCTGGTGGTGGGTATTGAGGGCATGAATTGCATGGTGCATGGGTGTGGGGCATAAAAAAATGAATCTTGGAACACTGAAAAAATAAAATAAATTATTATTTAAAAAATAAAATAAAAATTTTTTAAAAAGGGATTGTTAAAAAAGATGAAAAGACAATGGGGCTCAGTTAAGCATCCAACTCTTGGTTTCAGCTTAAGTCACGATCTCAGGGTCCTGGGATCCAGCCCTACATCAGGTTCTGCACTCAGGAGAGTCTGGGGAATCTGCCTGAGGATTCTCTTCCTCTCCCTCTCCTCCTCCCTCCACTTGTGTGTGTGTGTGTGTGTGTATGTGTGTGTGTGTGTGTGTGTGTGCGCCCGCGCATGCTCCCTCAAATACATAAATAAATATTAAAAAAAAAAAAAAAGAGGGGCACCCGGGTGGCTCAGTTGGTTAAGTGTCTGTCTGCCTTTGGCTCAGGTCATAACTTCAGGGTCCTGAGATGGAGCTCTGAGTCCTGTTCCCTACTTAGGAAAGAGTCTGCTTCTCCCTCACCCTCTGCCCTCCATCCTCCTAGCTTGTACATGTGCACTCTCTCTCTCTCAAATAAAATCTTAAAAAAAAAAAAAGATGAAAGACAAGCCACATACTAAGAGAAAATATTTGCAATTCCAATAAAGGACTTGTTTCCAGAATAAAGAATTTTTTTTTTTTTAAGATTTTATTTGACAGAGAGAGCAAGAGAGAGCACGAACAACGCAGAGGAGGAGAGGGGAAAGTAGGCTCCCTGCTGAGCAAAAAGCCTGACCCAAGGGCTCAGATCCCAGGACCCTGAGATCGGGACCTGAGCTGAAGGCAGAAGCTTAACTGACTGAGTCACCCAGGTGCCCCTGGAATAAGGAATTCTTGAATTTCAATTAAAAAAACAATTAAATAAAAATGGGGGAAAATATTTGATCAAATAGACATGTCACCAAAGAAAATATACAGATGGCAAATAAGCACATGAAAAGATGATCAACATCATTAGTCACCAAGGAAAATGTGAATTAAAGCTACAATGAGGGGGCACCTGGGTGGTTCAGTCAGTTAAGCATCTGCCTTCAGCTCAGGTCATGATCGCAGGGTCCTGGGATTGAGCCCCACATCGGGCTCCCTGCTCAGGGGGAGCCTGCTTCTTCCTCTCTTCCCCACATGTGCTCTCTGTTGCTATCTCTCCCTGTCAAATAAATTAGTAAAATATTTTTTAAAAAATAAAAACTACAATGAGGGGTGCCTGAGGGGCTCAGTTAAGTGTCTGCCTTCAGCTCAGCTCATGATCTCAGGGTCCTGACATCTGGCTCCCTGCTCAGCAGGCAGTTTGCTTCTCCCTTGCCTTTGTCCCCATCACTCATACATATGACCACTTGCTCTCTCTCTCAAATAAATTTTAAAAAAGCTTTAAAAAAAAATCCAACTAACTACAATGAGATACCAACAGACCCACTAAAATGGCTAAAATTTAAAAACTGACCATACCAAGTGTTGTTAAAGATGTGGAGTAACTAGAACTCTTATATAGTACTAGTGGGAATGTAAATGGTATTAACTACTTTGGAAAAGTTTGGCAATTTCTGAAAAAGTTAAATATACATTGACTGGATGATCCAGCCATTCTCCCAGGAGGTATTTTGGTAAATACCTCTTGTGCACATTCACAGCAGCTTTGTTTGTGATAGCCAAACTCTAGAACATCCCAAATGTTCCCACCAACAGTGGATGGATAAACAAACAGTACACCCATACAATGGAATATTACCAAGCAATAAAAAGAAATGAACTTTCTGATACATACCAAAACATGATGAATCTCAACATAATTATGCTGAGCTTAAGAAGCCAGACATAAAATTCCACATATATAAAATTCTAAGAATTGTAAAATAAAGTGTAGTGACAGAAGAGAAAGCAGAACAGTGGTCACCGACAAGGAAAGGATTAAAAAAGACACAAGGAAGCATCATAAGGGATGATGGACATGTTCCTTATCTTGACAATTATTATGGTTTCCTGAGTATATGCATGTATCAAATCAACAAATTAAATATATGCAAACACACTTAAATATATGCAATCTACTACCTGTCATTTATACTTCAATAAACCTGGTTAAAAATAATAAAACAAGG
>PITA01020985.1:22337-33697 GCA_004023965.1 Spilogale gracilis | reverse complement strand
GGAGCCCGATGTGGGACTCGATCCCGGGTCTCCGGGATCATGACCTGAGCCGAAGGCAGTTGCTCTACCAACTGAGCCACCCAGGCGCCCCAAAACATGATGTCTTAATGTTTTTTCTGAAGCCTGATGATATGTCCAATCAAATGGGGGTGAAATTAGAACTTTGGGAGGAAGGACTGTGGGACTCCTGACTGGTGAAGAAGGTTCTGGGGTGATTCTCAGGGTATAGCAAGTTTGGGACATTCAAATACCTTTCATTGAAGCAAACTTAGCCAATTCTTTCTTTCCTTCCTCCCTTCCTCCCTCACTCCCTTCCTCCCTCCCTCTCTCTCTCTCTATCTTTCTTTCTTTTTTTTTTTTTTTTAAAGATTTTATTTATTTGACAGAAAGAAACACAGCCAGAGAGGGAACACAAGCAGGGGGAGTGAGAGAGGGAGAAGCAGGCTTCCTGCTGAGCAGGGAGCCCGATGTGGGGCTCGATCCCGGATCTCCAGGATCATGACCTCAGCCGAAGGCAGTCGCTTAACCAACTGAGCCACCCAGGCGCCCCTCTATCTTTCTTTCTCTTTCTTTTTTTCTTTCTCTTTCTTTCATGATTTTATTTTTAAGTAATTTCTACACACAACATGGGGCTTGAACTTTACAACCCTAAGATCAAGAGTCACTGCTCTTCCTGCTGAGCCTGTCATGTGTCCTTTTTCTTCCTTAAATAAGCTTTTATAGGAAGCTCATAGCTTTACAGCAGTTATTATTTGCTTTTGCTTTTACTCTCCTGCATAGTGGAAAATATGGGCTATGTAAGTTTTGATACTTTAATAGTAGTGCCATCTTCCTTCTCCATCTGGGATTATGGTGCCTGTGGCTACGTAAGAAATACTCATTCATGATGTTGATGTTGGGGTTTACAACCAAGTCAGAAATGACATGACAAGATAAGTTCCTTATATGCAATGTGGAGGCACAGTATTTACAACAAAGGACTAAAAACAATTCACTACTTCACAAGTTGAAAACAGATTCTATTTGATGAAGAAATTTCTCTATTTTTAAAAATAAGTCATTCTCATTTCTTCCTTTTTCTCCCCTAATACCCAGAGTTTTGCTTTACTTACTGCTCTGATTTTCCTCTGGAGAGAAAGAAAGAGTATAGTCAGGAAAATATCACTGTAACAATGAATCATCAGCTATTTTTCTTCTTCCTGAAAAATTGGCTGCTTCAATGATAGGTGGGGTTATTGTCAACAAAGCAGCAGTATCAGAGTCTTTTGTCATTCCTTCCTCACCTCCCCTCTTGGGCTCTCTGTCTCAAATAAATAAAAACTTAAAAAAAAAAAAAAGTGAGGGGCGCCTGGGTGGCTCAGTTGGTTGGGCGACTGCCTTCGCTCAGGTCATGATCCCGGAGACCCTGGATCAAGTCCCACATCGGGCTCCCTGCTTGGCAGGAAGCCTGCTTCTCCCTCTCTCACGCCCCCTGCTGTGTTCCCTCTCTGGCTGTGTTTCTCTCTGTCAAATAAATTAAAAAATCTTAAAAAAAAAAAAAAGTGAGTCTAAAATTCATGTCAAGATCAGGGTGAGGGGCCCATGTGAATCTGCAGTGCCTTGATAAGGATGAGAATCACAATTGGGTAAGGGTCATATTCATAGACATGGTAAGAGTCAAACTCAAAGGCATACTGAGTGTCAGGTTCAGTTTGAAGATTCACTGGAACCCGGACCAGGCCCAGGACCTGACTTCAGTTATCACTCTATCCTGAAAATACCCTAATGTCGACCTGGATCCTAAACTTGACTCTGAACCTTAACTTTTGTGTTGACTTTCACCATGATACTGGCTCTAATCTTTACTCTCAACCGGATCCTGACACTGACTATCAAGCTGACAATTCCCCTGAATTACACATTCACCCTTATCTGTTTTTTTTTATGATTTTATTATTTATTTGACAGAGAGAGATCACAAGTAGACAGAGGGGCAGGCAGAGGGAGAGGGGAAAGCAGGCTCCCTGCCAAGCAGAGAGCCCAATGCAGGCCTCGATCCCAGGACCCTGAGACCATGACCTGAGCTGAAGGCAGAGGTTTTAACCCACTGAGCCACCCAGGTGCCCTCACCCTTATCTTGACACTGACAATCACCCTTTAACTGAACCTACCCCATCTGCGTCCCTCTCCTGTCCGTGTCCCTTATTCTGACTCTTATGCTGTCTCAGACCTGACCTTCACCACGAATCAGACTCTGATCTTCTCCCTGAATTTCACTCTCAAACGCCCCATTTCTGTAACTTTAACCCTTGCTCTCACACAAACACTAACGCAGAACAGTACCCTTCATCCTGTACTCGACCCTGACTGCAATCTTCAACCTCACGCTGACAGTATCTCTAACTATGCAACTGACACTGATACTCACCCTGACTCTGGCCCCTACTTTCCCTAACTCAGACACTTATCCTCACCCTGCATCTGAATTTGGCCCTCATCCAAGTCTGAAACCTACCCTCCTATTGACTTGATTCTGTTGCTCACTCTGATGATAATTCCAATCCATTCTTATCCTTACCCTGAAGCTAACTCTAACCCTGATCCTCCGTGATATTGCAGCTGACCCTCAGTGATATTGCAGCTGACCCTCAACCTAATCTTGATCTGACCTTGAAGCTAACCCTGAGACTTAGCCTAACACTAACCCTTTATACTGACCCTTACCTTCACAATGACCTTGACTCTTATAACGCTCAAATCGACAGTGACCATTATATTAAATCTGACCCTAAACTTCACCATGGCCTAACCCTAACATCTTACCTTCATCCTGACCTTATTCCTTACTATGTATCTATGCTTACCCTTATACTGACCTTTACTTTGAATCTGACTGTCATACTCAGTGTGTACCTGACCTTCCCAGTGACCCTCACAAAGACCTCAATTATCTCATAGGACCTTGACCCTAACCTATAACTTTACTATCACATTTATTCTGTGATAAATTATTATTGGTCTTAAAACTCACGGGCCCTCACCCTGATCCTATTCCTCACCATTTTCCTGACAATGACCACCATATACACCCTCAACTTCATTCTTATCCTTACTATGTTCTTAACTTTGCATTTGACCCTGACCTTCAATTTCAGCTTTATCTTTTCCTTATCCTACTCCTTTTCCTTGATCTTCATCTTAATCTTGAACCACACTTTTGTCCAGTTGCCAATCCTAAAGCTGAAACTGGCCCTAATCCTTATCCTGATACTAGCACTCTTGTTTTTACAAATGGCACATTTTGACACTGACCCTTACTTTGACTCTCCCTTCACTCTCTGAGACTCACACTCATTTTGACCCTCAGCTTCTCCCTGACTATGATTTTTACTTTTACCATCATCTGAACCTGATCATCACCCTGATCTTGACCCTCACCCTGAGCTGACTTGACACTGACTCTCAACATGACCCTTACCCTTATTCTAGTCTGACCTTCACCAAGACCATGACACTGCATCAGACCCTCACACTGAATCTCACCTTCACTTTCTTCATGACCCTCACCTGCAGTCCTACTCTGACCCTGACATTGCCTTGATGCTGTCTCCAATCTCTTCACCTCTTCTACCTTACTTGACTAACATTCAACTTGACCTTGACCCTTAACAATACACAGATCTTGACACCAATGCTGATCCTTACCTGGAGCTGACCTTTACTCAACCTTGACCCTGATCATGACTCTGTCTGAACGTGACTCTAATTATACCTTGACTCTTATCTCACATTGATTCTGAATGACACTGACCCTCACCTCGACTCTGACCCTGACTCTTACAGTGACACTAAAAGTCACTTTGATTCTTGGGGTGCCAGGGTGGCTCAGTTGTTAAAACATCCATCTCTTGGTTTCAGCTCAGATCATGATCTCATGGTTGTGAGATCAAGCCCCATATCAGCCTCTATACTGGGTGTGGAGCCTGCTTAAGATTCTCTTTCTCTCCCTCTCCCTTTCCTCCTCTGGCTCTCCCTCCACATGTGTGTGCATGCATGTGTGCTCTCACTCTCTCTCTGTCTCATAAATACATACATACATACATACATACATACATACATACATAAATAAAGAGTAACCCGGATTCTTAACCTGCCCCTATCACCTGGACACCCACCATACTAGTATACTCACCCTTACCCTGACTCTGACTTTACCTTCACTCTGACACTAATCCTGACACTGTATCTGACTGTCCTCTGACTTTCAAACTGATAGTAAACCCTTCACTGACTGTGATCCTATTTTGACCCTGACATACACTTTGATCCTGTTCCTGACACTGATCCTTAATGATGATCCTCCACTTGTCCATTACCTTCTATCTGACATAAAGGTTGCCTATTACCCTCATCAATATCCTGACTTTGACCTGAACCCTACCCTCATCCTGCTTGATGCTCCCTACTGTCATGAAATACTGGATCAATACCCTGATCCTGACCAGAGACTGACACTGACCCTCCTACTGACCTTGACCTCTGTTATGACCTCTGGCTCTGATGTGAGCCTCAGCATCATCAAGATGAGTCTGAATAAGAAATCTCATATACTTGTACTTGAGTTCCATCTAGATTCCTTGGTAATTCAAGATAAGAATGTATTTTTGAGAACTGTGTATACTTCTGAACTTATACTTGTACCCCATGTTTTCAAATACGCTGTTTTGATTTGTGTTAATATGGTCCACCTCAAAATAAGAAAGAACAATTGGGATAAGCATGTGGTTCTCATTGATTTACCTCTGGTAGTGGATGAGTTCAACACTAATAGCTAATTCTAACCATCGCTAAGAATTCCCTTTAGAGAGGGGCCTAGGTGGCTCAGTCAGTTTAGCGTCTAACTCTTTATTTTGGCTCAGGTTGTGATCTTGCGGTTGTTATCTCAGGGTCTTAGGATGAACCCTGGGTCTGGCTCCATACTCAGCAGGAAGTCTGCTTGAAATTTCCTTCCTCTCCCTCTAACCCCTCCCTTGTTTCCTCTCTCTTTCTCTCTCTCAAATAAATAAATAAATCTACCAAAAAAAAAAAAAAAGAAATTTCTTTAGAGATGAATGCTTGGTTCTGAGCTTAGTTTCTTCTTCACTGCTTGTCTGTACACATACAAACAATTTTCAACTCTATTGGCTTAATTTGCTATGAGAAGTTAGTGTGAAAACAATGTGTAAGTATGTGCTCATTTTCACATCTACAGTGTAGATTACCCTTACCTTGTTGTAACTTGTATCAAGAAAGCTTGAGATGAATTATGTTTCTGAGTTTGGGGGGTTTTTTCCTCACAGAACTCTCACATATGTCTCAGTTTAGATGAATGAGAAGTAGTATTGCCAATTCATGTTCGTGCAAACTGGCTCAGCCTCTGACATTCCTTCCTTAAGAAAGTCCTTATTGTTCCTTAAACTGAAATAAACATCAGGACAGCAAAACACATTCACTTCAAAGACACATTCTTACTTACAGAAAAAAAAGAAGACATGAAATACTGTTTACAAACCATAATTTTAATCGATCCTGTTTTTCTTAAAATACAAGTGAATTAAAATATGCAAATGACTCTGGATGATGATACATGTATGTTTGTACCTCCCTCCACAAAATTTTTAGTTAATAGAAAATAGTACTTAAGAAATTAATTACCTGGATCGTTTTTAACTTTCTGTCCTCTAGGTGTCACTTATGTCTATAGAAAAAGAAAGAAAAGAATGATTTCTTCAATTGAAGATAATTAATATACATAGTTGATTATAGTGTGTACAAAAATTAGAGAGATTTTTCTACTTGATTTTCTGCTTTATTTTAGAAAGCTGTTGCAGGACATCCACACAGTAAATTTAAAACTATATATTTTGTTTTATTTAACATACAGACAAACTATAATTTACGCTTTATAGTTAAAAACTTCAGGGGCACCTGGGTGGCGCAGTCAGCTGAGCATCGGACCCTTCATTTCTGCATAGGTCACGATCTCAGGGTCATGGGATCCAGCCCTGTGTCGAGCTTCGTGCTCAGCATGGAACCTGCTTCGGATTCTTTCTCCCTTTCCCTCTAACCCTCCTGCTCCTGCTCTCTTTCTCTCTCAACAAATAAATGTATACTTAAAAAATATTTTTTAAGTCTGTATAGTTAAAAACTTTAGGAGCACCTGGCTGGCTCAGTGGTTAAGCATCTGCCATGGGCTTGGGTCATGATCCCAGAGTCCTGGGATAGAGCCCCACATTGGGTTCCCTGCTCTGCGGAGAGTCAGCTTCTCTCTCTCCCACTCCTCCCTGCTTGTGTTCCCTCTCTCACTGTGTCTCTCTTTGTCAAACAAATAATAAAATCTTAAAAAAACAAGACAAAAAAAACTTTAAATTACTTAAGTATGTGTTTGAGTATCCACAAAGTACCCAATTACAGAATTGTCCCACTTTCTAACAACACTCAATCTAAAGCAAACCCTCTTTCCTTAGGCCTTCCTAAAATCACCTGATTAAAGACCAAGTTCTATAATAGGTACTTTCTAACACCTCTTATTGAGACACCTGTCATTCCCAATAGGTGCGTTCTCCCCAATTGCCACCAGTAACAAGCCCAGTTTATTCAGTCACATGTATGTTCCCAGTCTGGCTCAAAGGCACTGACAAGTCAAATGCACACATGGGCACAGACCCTGTGGAGTCAGCCTGGACAGTGCTAGAATACTTTGTTTTTGTCTTTTCAAAATTTTGAAGTCATGGGAGTAACTGCTTATTTTTAAGAAAGCTGGATGGTTTTAAAATTTCTGTTCTTTTGGTTAATTTTACATCTATAGAAAAGAAATGGATGGATGATTAATAAAAAATAATGAATATAAATATTATTTATCCTAAATATAAGGATTGTAGAGATATACAGGTCTGTGGATAGGATAGGATATTGTATTTTATTTATTTTTATATTTTTAAAGATTTTATTTATTTATTTATTTGACAGAGTGAAACACAGCTAGAGAGGGAACGCAAGCAGGGGGAGTGAGAGAGGAAGAGGCCTCCCGCTGAGCAGGGAGCCTGATGTGGGGCTTGATCCTAGGACCCTCGGATTATGACCTGAGTTGAAGGCAGACGCTTAAGGACTGAGCCACCTAGGTGGCCCTATTTTTATTTTTTAAAGATTTTATTTATTTATTTGACACAGAGAGAGACAGCTAGAGAGGGAACAGAAGGAAAGGAAGTGGGGAAGGAGAACCAGGCTCCCTGCCAAGCAGGGAGCCTGACGTGGGGCTCAATCTCAGGATCCGCAGATCATGGTCTGAGCGGAAGGCAGACACCTAAGGACTCAGCCACCCGGGTGCCCCAGGATATTGTATTTTAAAGTCATAGTCAGAAACTAAATTATCACCTATTTATGAAAATGTATGAATGAATGAACCTCCAAATTCATACAAATAAATGCATAACAATACATCATTTCTTAAAATTTGTTACATAAATAATGCATCAAAGAATAAATTAGGATTTATATTTTTCACGTAAAAATCACTGAATTATTTTATGCCCAGATCCATAGAAGTTCCTTGCGTCGCCATATCATTGTTAATTCTCAATGTTTCTTTCATATTGTTCAACTATTCTTTATGATTTCCTAGGATAGCCCCGACCTAATTTTATTTGTTCCCACTGTAAAAATGCCACTACAGACTCCAGTTCACCGTGAAGGTACAGATCACATTACCAGCAGGAGGAGATGCCCACACTCCGCACTCCGCACTCCGGTTGGCAGCACTGCGGTTTCAGCGTGCGCCCTCCCCCACCCTCCCACACGCCTCATGCCCCTCACCCCTCCCACCTCCCGGCTGCCCAGCACAAGTGCATTGTTTTGAAGGACCAAGTTGGAATCTGCTGTTTATCCAAGCCCTGCCACTGCCTCGTGTGTTGTTCTTCCTCTGGAGGAAAGGGGGGATGCAACAGATCTCCCCGCTAGCCTTTGCGCTTGCTGGCTGTGGCAGCAGGTGTCCATAGGGTTGCTCATGGCTCTCTTGCATTTGCCTTCCTGAAGAGCAATTTGGCAGCCAAGGCACCTGGAGTTGTCAGAGCACACTGGATAGTTGGCCAGGCAGCTTTCCCCTCAAGGTCAGTGATGGGCAGAGTCAAGGTGATTGCAGTGGGCATTCCCTAGCCACAGTGAGTCCTGACCACCCCAGGTTCTCAGTAATGTGCAGGGGCAGCGGCCCTTATCTCTGCAAATTTTGTCAACAAGGGTGTGACCTGCCAGCGAGCATGCCTTGAGGAGCAGTGGGAGGGGGACTTAGACCAGAAAAATTATTTTTTTTTAATATTTTTTTATTTATTTGACAGAGAGAAACACAGCCAGAGAGGGAACACAAGCAGGGGGAGCGAGAGAGGGAGAAGCAGGCTTCCCGCTGAGCAGGGAGCCCGATGTGGGGCTCGATCCCGGGTCTCCGGGATCATGACCTGAGCCGAAGGCAGTCGCCCAACCAACTGAGCCACCCAGGCGCCCCAAGACCAGAAAAATTAAATCACAAAAGGATGCTGGATGGGGTAAAAGTTGCACTCCATTGATGGGTCATAGGTAAAGGAAGTAGGAAAGAAGGGAGCAAAAGGTCTATCACAGCTCTCTCCCTTTCCCCAAGAAAGGAATGGATGAGAGGCAGGGTTGGACCCCAGGGAGACCACAGGGTCCAACCACTTGTCCCTTTGAGGAAGTTGCACTCCTGTAGAATAAGGAAAAAGCGTGGGAGTCCCAGAAAGGGTTACCTTTACAGACTGGAAAGCTGATGGTAGTTTTGAGTGGTGGGAGTTCAAGGACTTTTGAGAGCTTTGTTAATTTTACTTTCAAATTCTGTTCTCTCCGGGCACCTGGGTGGTTCATTCTGTTAAGTGTCTGCCTTTAGCTCAGGTCATGATCCAGGGTCCTGGGATGGAGCCCCACATCAGGCTCCCTGTTCAGCAGAGAGCCTGCTTCTCCCTTTCCCTCTCCCTGCCGCTCTGCCTACTTGTGCTGTCTCTCTATTTCTCTGTCAAATAAATAAATACAAATCTTTCAATAAAATAAAATAAAATTCTGTTCTCTCTATATTTCTTGAGAACTTGGAGATGACAAGGACAGTGAAGTTTCTATGTAAAAGTACTTAAAGTACAAGTAAAATGAATGTCTCTGTCTTCAGAGACATGAGAATTTCCCAGGTGGGAAAGTAAAACCAAGCCACTTTCCCCTCCCCAAGTAGGGGAGTAGCTTGATAGAGCAATGTAAAACTTAAAGGCACCCTGAGATTAAATACACAATAAATGAAACACATCTCTAATTCATTGCAGAAATTATTAGTATGATGTCCATTTGGAGTTGCCCACAGGGCCCCTGGTTCCCGTCCATGACCCGCCTTGACCGTGTGATTAGCAGGCAAGAATTGCTCTGAAAACATCTGTGACATCTGCACCTAAAACTAGGCCACCAGTGTAAGTCCAATATTGTTGCTGACCTATCTTTTTTTTTTTTTAGTGGGTACTATCATGAAGAATTTTAGTTAAACTCCATTTTCAAGTGTTCTGGTATAATCAGCCATCCTGAGGTGCAATGATCACCTTAAATTGAATTAGAGACTTCTTTCCTATAGTAACAGGGTCTTTGAATTCCTCCAAGGCTGTTCTTGCCTATGTGATTAGAAGGTATTTACCTCAGTTAACACTGTTTAACATAGTGGTCAGCCCAAGCATTGCTGTGGAATTATAGGTCTTTGTCTTTAACCTTTTACTCTTATTATGGCTATTTTCTTAGATAATAGCAAAGCATCTAAAAGTTCATTAAGGTCCACTTTATATAGGGTTTTCAAGGTTAGAAACACCTTTGTTTCTATGGTTCTAATTTGTGGACTAGCCCAAAAGTACATTTACTAACAGTATAAATACTGACACTTTCATTTCTGTGAGCTGACGACCCCCAGTAAGGACAATCATGGGAGTCATCTGAAGTGATTTAATTTCTGCAAGTTGTCTATGTCTAAAGGATGAATTTAAGTCTGTGATAGCATTTTTAACTTGAAATAAATGAAATTAGATCAAGGGTGTCCCAGAGAATAGCTAAGAAAATGGCTGAAGAATATGCAAAAAAACATGAACATTAATATTAACCAAGGGTGAATAGCTGGTGATAAAAAGGAACTTCTACTGATCTGGGCATAAAATAACTCGTTTTATCCCAAAGGCTCAATTCTAATTTTACTCTTTTGGCACATTACTTAATGTAACAAATTGTCTGCATCAAGACCTATAGGGATATGTGGGGCACCTGGCTGGCTCAGTTGGTAGAGCAGGTAACCCATGATCTTGAGGCTGTGAGTTCAAGCCCCACATTGGGCATAGACCTCACGTTAAAAAGAGAGAGAGAGAGAGATCTAAAACATAGGTAATTTAAACTATAGCTTTAAAATATAATTGTCGGTATAATAAATAAAACAGTATATCATCTTCAGTTTATTATGTGAGTGAATGGCATAACTGTTAAAAAATTAACAGAAAATCACATCCTATTCTTATCTGTTATCTCTCTGCGTGCTTGTACCCAATATAATCAAGTACCTACACCAAATGCTTTTTAAAAATCATTCTTTTCTTTTTTTCTCTAGATGTAAGACCTACCTAGAGGGCAGAAAGTTAAAAAACACCAGGTAATTTTTTTATGAGCATTTATTTCACATTGATCAAAAAAAGTTTTGAGAAGGCAAAAACAAATTTACATGTATTGCCATCCAGAGTCATTTGCATATTTTGTTAATCCACAGACAAGAACAAAGAGTTAATTAAAACTATGTTTAGTAAACACTGTATTTTTATTTGTTTTTCTCTTTTTAATACAACAGGTTTGGAAATGTGTTTTCTATCCTCGTGTTTATCTTGCTTTACTCTGAGAAGCAATAGTTATTTTTGACAGGAATGTCTGAGACTGAGCTGGTTTGTATTTGTACAGATCTTCTCACTACTGCTCTTAGATTCTTCCCCATTTGCTGTACCTCACAGAAAGGATGTACCTTGGAGATGAATGGCACACATTGATCTGTCCTTGTGTTCATCTCCATTTACTCTAAGAAGCACTAAGGAGTTTTTTTTAAGAAAAATGTCTGAGATTGAGCTTCTTTGCACTAATACCGATTTTTTTAATTCTACTTCTGTTTGCCTATATAGAGATGTATGTAAGCTATGACCAAGAACACCTCAGATCATTTATCAGCATTCATGTGCACGTTCGCTGAATTTTCTTCCTGTGAGTTAGAAGAGGGATCCAAGCCACATATGTGAAAGAGTTCAGATTTACACATTGTTCTATACACAGTAACTTCTTTTTTTTTTAATTTT
>PITA01020985.1:0-22237 GCA_004023965.1 Spilogale gracilis | reverse complement strand
ACACAGTAACTTCTTATTGTGAGTTAAAGCAAATATCCTTAGAAATCATATTTGTTTAGACAGACTAGCAGTAAAGAAGAAATCAGACATTAGTCTCTACAGAAATTTTTTACTGACTGCAAGAATTAACGCATGCTTTATCTGAGGCAAATCAATGAGAACATGTTCCCCTCAAATATCCTTTTTTACTCTGATGTAGATCATGTTAATACCAGTCGAAGCAGCATGTCTGAAGATGTGCATACAAGTGTAAGTAAGTTTTGAATTATGCATAGATTTTTAAAGTATGTTCTTTTGGCTAGTTATAAGAAATATAGTTGAAACTAGCATGTAAATGTACAAGATTTCATATTCAAATGTAACATGGAATACTTAGGTCATTTTTAAGGTCAGAACCATTATAAGAACCACTATATGAGTCAGAATCATGTTGAGGGTCAAAGAGAGAGAATCATAGGGTGAGATTGAGGGTCAGGGTCATGATGAGAGTGAGCTTTAGGATCATGGTAGGGGTCAGGATCAGTGTTAGGGTCAAGATGGGTGTCAGAGTGAGGGGTATTTGGCTGGCTTAGTTGGAGTGTATGACTCTTCATCTCAGGGTTGTGGGTTTGAAATCCACACTGGGTGTGCAGTTTACCTAAAACTAAAATCTTAAAAAAAAAAAAAATCTGGATCAGAGTGTATGTTAGGATCAATTTGAGGGTTGGGGTCTGTGAGGGAATTAATATCAGGATGAAGGAGAAGAGAAGGTCTGCTACAGGGTCAAGTGAGGTGGTATAAGGTTGAGGATCAAGGTCATTTTCAGAGTCAGGGTAAGGGTTCCTGTGAGAGTTAGGTTAAGAGTGATGGCAAAGATAAGAATGAAGTTCAGGGTCAAGGTACAAGTTAGTATTAGGGTCAAGGAAAAGGTAAAGATGAGGCTCAGGGTGATAGCCATTGTTCAAGGAAAGGATAGCATGAAGATCTGGGTCAGGATGAGAATTCTAATCAGATTTAGTGTCAATATGAGGTAAGAATCAAGGTATGATCAGGATTAGGGTCATGTTGAGAATCAGGGTCACATAGGATGAGCGTCAAGTTCAGGGTGAGAGTAGCATAAAGGTCAAAGTCAGGGTATTGGTCAGTTTCAGAATAATAAACAGCATCAGGGTCAGGTTGATCATCAGGGACAGTGTAATATTTGAGGTGTAAGGAAGTCAGATACAGTGTCAGGGTGGCATCAAAGTCAATGTCACATTAAGGATAAGGATTATGAAAAAAGTAAAGATGAGCATCAGGGTCAGAGTGAGAATCAGATTTAAAGTTTGATTCAGGGATAGTCACAGTTAAGAACAACCATGGTGAGGGTCAGTGCAATGTCAGCTTCACAGTCAGGGTCAAGATCAAGATGATAATCTGGGTCAAGGTAAGGATCAAAGTAGTAGGAGTCAGAGTCAGAGGGTGTCAAAGTATTAAGGGTCAAGGGTCAGTCTCAGAGACAGGGTAGAGGTGAAGGTCACTATCAGGGGTGGGGGGCGAGTGTCAAGGTAGGAATGAAAGCCAGATTTGGTATCAGGGTGAGCATCAGGGGCACAACAGGGTGATGGTCATGTTGAATTGAGGTTCAAGTTCCCAGTGAAGGTCAAGATCAATTGCAGGGTCAGGGACAAGGTGAGGGTGAAGATCTAAGTCTGAATAAGTGTGACATTGCAGATAAGGGCCAGTGTCAAGATCATGGTGCAGGGTAGAGTCACAGTGAGGGTCAGGGTCATGTGAAGATTCATGGACATGGTGAAGGCTAAAATAAGATTAAGGATGCAGGTTAGAGTTAGCAATAAGATTACGGTGACAAATAGGATCAGGCTAATTGTGAAATTTGGGGTCAGCTGAGTTTCAGGTTCAAATTCAGTTAAGGTCAAGGTCAAAGTCATGGTAACAGTGAAGATTAGAGATAGCATAAGGTCATTGCCAGAGCCAGCATCAGGCATACGGTGAAGGATAGGTTCAGGGTGAAGGGGATAAGTTGGCTCATGGTGATATCCAGGGTCAAGTTCAGCTACAGTCCAGCCAGTTTCAAGATGAGAGTCACATTTAGGGTAAGGGTCAAAGTAAGGGTTATGGTCAGAGTAAGTCTCAGGAAAGTTTAACATGCAGTTCATAATCCAGTTGATAGTCAAGGTAAAATTGAATTTCAGGGTCACAGGAGGTCAGGATTAGCATCAATGGTGAGTGTCAGGGTGATGATCATGATCAGGTTACTCTTCAGAGTTAGAGTGAAGTTTAAGTTAAGGATAAAAGCGAGGTTGGAACTAAGTTCAAACCAGGCATCAGAGTCAGGAAAATGTAAGAATGAGATTCAGACTAAAGGTCAAGTACATAGTCAGAGTGAGGGTCTAGATCAGGGTAAATGTCAATGTTAGGGTCAAAGTCAGGGTAAGCTCAGAATGAAACTGAAGATAAACTCGAAATGGATGAAAGACCTCAACATGAGACAAGAATATATCAAAATCCTAGAGGAGAACATAGGTGGTAACCTCTTTGACATTAGCCACAGAAACTTCTTTCAAGATACGTCTCCAAAGGCAAAGGAAACAAAAGCGAAAATGAACTTTTGGGACTTCATCGAAATAAAAAGCTTCGCACAGCGAAGGAAACAGCCAACAAAACAAAGAGGCAACCGATGGAATGGGAGAGGATATTCACAAATGATACTACAAAGCGCTGATATCCAAGATTTATAAAGAACTCCTCAAACTCAACAACCAAAAAAAAAAAAAGTAAAAAAATGGGCAGGAGACATGAATAGACACTTCTCCATGGAAGACATACAAATGGCCAAGAGACACATGAAAAAATGTTTGTCATCATTAGCTATCAGGGAATTCAAATCAAAAGCACATTGAGATACCGCCTTACAACAGTCAGAATGGCCAAAATTAACAAGATAGGGCCATAGACAAGTACAGGGATACATGGCAAGGGTGAGGGTCAGGGTGAAAGTTAGGATAAGGTGAAGTCCAAGATCAAGATAAGGATCAGTGACAGGGTCAGAGTCTATATAGAGGATGAGTTCAAAGTATGAGTAAAGGTGAGAATCAGTCCATGTCAATGTCAGAGTCAGAACCCAAACTGGGGCAAACATCAAGCTAAAAGTCAAGGTAGCGTTAGGACAGGGTGAAGAACTAGGCCATGCTCTCTCTGAATGAAAACCAGAATAAAAGTCAGGTTGAGGGTCCCATTCCCTGTGAGACTCAAAATCAGGGCATAGGTCTTGATGAGGGTCAGCATATCAGGCTTAGAGACATGATGAAGATCAGAGACAGGTTTAGGGTAAGGGTCAAAGAAAGGATTAGGTTTAGTGTCAGGCTAATGGGCTGGGTGTTTGCATCAGAGTCAAGATAAGTTCTTTGCATGAGGATCACCATAACTTTTGGGGTAGTTTTTTGTGCAGGATAGATAAAAACCTTATTCCCTAGGGGCACCTGGGTGGTTCAGTTGGCTGAGTGTCTAACTCTTAGCTTTGACTCAGGTGATAATCCCCTGGTCAGGAGATTGAGCCCCATGACAGGCTCCCTGCTCAGCAGAGAGTCCCTTTCCTCTCTCCCTCTCCCTCTGCTGTTCCCCCTGCTCACGCATTCTCTCTCTCAAATAAATAAGTCTAAAAAAACCCCCTCTATTCTCTAAAGAGCTATTTTTTATTTGTACAGAAGCCAAGAGCCACTTCAAGATCATCCACATCCCTTCCTGTCCAACCTACTACTTCAGGTCTTTGGAAGGGCTTACCTGAAGAACTCTGGACTCACAGAAGCCACCTGGAATAGCAGGAGGAGTCTGCTTTTGTGTTCCTGCAATCCTTCCAGTCTCTTCCTTTGGGATCATTGAGCCAGCACCCTGGAGTCAGTCCCAGTATCCTAAAGGCACATTCAATTCTCTATATTAGGCATAGAAGTTGACTTCTTGGAGAGTCCCTGGTCTTTCACTATATCCTCCCATCTTCAGGGCATTGTGCCGGATGGAGCTTGTCTGGTTATGATTATTTGCCCTTGTGCCAGCAACTTCTCTCTGCACTTCAGCCACCTCACCTGTAAAACATAGGGGGTGGATTTGATAGTCTTTTTAAACTCTGTGGGAACCTTTCTGGCACTGACTCCTTCCAACTAACTGCCCAGCCCTGCTTCTCTTCTGAAGACTGCATTAAAACATTTCTCTGCTTTTAGAATTCATGTCCCAAATAGCCAAAACTTCAGGGTAATGATCTCACCTCACAATTCAGAGCCTACCTCCTGTCCCGTTGAGACCTGGTGCAACTCCTACCCAGCTTCAGGGGTCAAGATTCTGCAGAGTTTTCATTTTAGTCATTTGTACTGTGAGAATAAGAGATTTTTGTTGTTGTTGTTTATTGTTTGTTTTTTTTTTCCCAAATATAAAAATTGTAAAATGGGGAGCACCCTTCTATTTGTTAGATGGAATGCCACCCAGTTCATGAATCATCAAATAAAACCGATTAGATTTTTTAATTAAAACACAAATGTAATATGGAACCTGCTGTTTAAAACAATGCCCCACCCTTTGCTCCCTGGAGGAGCCCAGCGGGCTTTCTCAGGCTGTCATTTTCAGGTCTCTTCCTACGTCCCCTTTGGGATTCTCTGCTTTCATATCACTTAAAGATATTGATTATCTGCCCTGCCACTGACCCTGTTCTCTCTTTTTTTCCTGGTTGCCAGTGCTTGGTGTCAGTTTTCAGATAAGGAAAGAGAGCTGGCTGTTAAAGTTCTATTTATAATATGCCCTTGAAAGCTGAGTGCTAACTTCTTTGAGCTAAAAAGACTGGCAGGTAAGGAATGAGAAGAGACACAAGACGGAGGATCAGTGAGACTGACAACCGAGGACACTGGAGTGTGGGCACGCAGGCGCACTCCAAGCACGCACGCACGCACGCACGCGTCCGGGATGAAATGAATAAAGAAACAAGAAACACAGGGGTTCGGGGAAGACAGGGAAGTTCTTGGAACACGATAGAAAATTGATGCGTGTTTGGTGAAGAGAAAAGAAGATAAGAGGACAGAGGAATTCAGACAGCAAATTTAGCGAGGAGAGCACTGAACAGGGAGTCAGGGGACCTTCATTTGAAGCCTACCTCTCCTTGATTTATCAGATTTGTTAGATATTGGAGATTGGGCAGGTTTCTTGGCCTCTCTGAATTTGGGCTTCGACTTCCCCCAAATGGGCGTCATACTGCCTTCCCAATAAATCTGGTAAGATTGCTCTACAAATCCAGTGTAATGATGATTATGCGAGTACCTGGTGAGCAGAACCTACTCTGCACATGTGAGGCCCTGGCCCCGGGGCAAGAGCTAGCATTTTGCAAAGTGCTGTTTGCCAGCCACTGTGGAGCGCCCCACATGCCTTAGACTTAGCCTCACAACAATCTTGCACTATAAAAACTATTATTAGTCCCCTTCTGCACGTGAAGAAGCTTACCGAGGGACAGCCATTTGCTGCAGGTCACACACCTAGTAACTGGTCAGCTGGGATTTGAACAAGGCTGGCAGGAATCATCAGCCAATTCTCTTAACCACCCTGCTACCGCACAGACCTTGGTATGTATCCCGCGCCTTTCATAGACCCAAACAAGATGAAATCAGCCTCCCAGTGACCCGAGCAACAATTGTCTACGTCCCCTCAGGCTGCTGTGACTTAAAACCAGAGACTGGGTGGTTTGCCTAGCGGAGATGTCTTTTTTTCTCAGAGTTCTGGAGGCTAAAAGTCCAAGGTCAAGGTGCTGACGGGGCCTGCCCAGGACTGGCTTCCTGCCTTACAGACTGCTGCCTTCTTGCTGTGTCTTCCCGTGGCCTTCTCCCTGTGCTCCAGGTAAGAGAGTGGGTTCTCTGGTATCTCTTCCTCTTCTTATAAGACCCTCGCCCTTAGGAACTCATCTAACACCGATACCTCTTAAAAGGCCCTCTGTCCCATCGGGGGTGGGAGTATCCACTCTATGGATTGGGGGAGGAGCATAATTCAGTTCCTAATAGACATTTCCCCAAATAAAAAAGTTGTCTATTCCGCCCCCCTCAAGAGGGATTTTTAAAAACCCCATCAGGTCCCCAGCAGCCACTGCAGCAGGACTCCTCAGCTCTGAGTCCTGCTCAGATAAATGTGCTCCCGTAAGGCCAAGCAACTCAGCTGTGAAGGAATGAAGCAGCTTTTGTACCAAATATTTAAGATATTCCTGCTCTCTCCCTCTTGCTCAGGAGCATTCAGAGGTCTGTCCCTTCTTCCCTTCTTGCCAAGCATTCCTATTTATAGTTTCTGGCACGGCTGGTCTGAAGGAGTCAAGAGTGTTCAGATCACTCCCCTAGCTTTGCCGCCTGCTCCCTGCCATATCCCCTCAGCCATTAGAAGCTGTTCTTTCTGGCTCCCTGGTCAGGGTGTGGGGGAGAAGAGAAACAAAGAGAAAGAGTTGCTGGATGCAAAGCTGTAGGTCTCTTTAAAAAGCCTCAGTGGAAAATGAATTGTGGTTTTATCCCTACAGCGTTTTGTGTTTAGGTCTGTTTATAACCAAGCCCTTGGTTTGTTCCTGAAAACTTAGAGAGCAAGTTTCATCTTGACTTCATCCTTGAATCCTACTTCACAGTGATGCTGATGAGTCTGAGGGCAAGGAGAGAAAGGCCAGAAAGGTTTGTTGCCTGGATGCCAGAAGGCATTATAGGGTTTTACAATTCATCTCTCTGCTTCTAGTGGCACATGATAAATTACCAGCATCAATCTATGTAACAGTATCAGGCTTCAGAACTTGTGAGCCCATATGTTCATGTTATTGCTTTGTGCAAATAGATACCCTAACTATGCATCGATCTGGCACATTTCATGAGTATTTATCAAAATGTTCTCTTGTCTCCCAACACATGTATTAATAAAAGTAATACTAAATAATACCAAATTGCAGCCATGCATGAGATTCCAAACTGTGGGTTTAGTTTGCAAATTTAGTGAAAGTTATTTATAATCATAAAAAGAAAAAAAAAAAAAACCCAGTAACTGGAAGTTCTTATGGCAGATAGAATAAAGCTTGTATGGTATAGCTTTTATAGATGGATGGCAGAGGAAAGATAGAAATATGGTCGAACCTGGTTTAATCCTGATAAAAATTCCGGATTAGGTCTTCAGCCATCTGTGGCAAGAACAAACATTCTTTACATTGGGAACTCTGTGTGGCCATGAAGTATTACACCCCATAGTTAATCTCATAGTGCTAATCTCACATTTTCTGGGAAAAATTAATGTATTTTTAAAATTTCTGTTATCAGTTCCTCCTTGGTTACCATGGTCAACATCAGAAGAAGTTCTGAGCTCCTGAGGACAGCAAAACTAAAAGTTGCATTTCAAGTCAATGATATTAAGTTAGAAAGAAACATCTGGAAGAATATATTTCAAATTGGTAATACCTATTATGGTTTGGGACTGAGTTTGTGTAGGTCATCTGTTCTTTTTCAGGCTTTGAATTTATTGAATTTTATTAGAACATTTAAAATTGCTTTTACTTTTGAATTTGGGAAACATTTTAAATGTGGGGTAGAGAAAAATGTGACAAACGCCTTCATACTTTCTAACCCAAATGAGTAAGTTAACGTTTTGTAAGTTTTTCTTTGAGTATTTTCTTTAAAATATATGACAAGGGCCCCTGGCTGGCTCAGCCAGTGAAGCATATGACTCTTAATCTTGGGGTTGTGAGTTTGAGCCCCACGTTGGGTATATAGATTACTTAACAATAAAATATTTTTAAAAACAAACAAAGATAAAAAAATATAATATGGGACAAAAGTTACAGATACAGTTGAAATCTTCTGTAAACCCCTTGGAAACCTCATTTTCTAGTTTACCTCCCCAGGTGTCTACCACCACAAATCCAGAATGTGTCCTTCAGCCACAAATATATGTAGCCATCAATGACATGAGATGTTACTTTGTGTGACTTTAAACAATTATATAAACATCTTAATGAATCCTTCAACTTAATTTTTCATTCTCATTATGCCTTCTCTTTTAAGATTTTATTTATTTATTTATTTACTTACTTACTTACTTGAGAGAGAAAGAGAATGAGAGAGAGCATAAGAGAGGAGAAGGTCAGAGGGAGAAGCAGAGCCTGATGTGGAACTTGATCGGGGGACTCCAAAATCATGACCTGAGCTGAAGGCAGTCACTTAACTAGCTAAGCCACCCAGGGGCCCCTCATTATGCCTTCTTGAAGGGTTTTCTCCTAAGTTACTTGCTGGCATTTTAAACATATTTATTACTTTAAAATTTTACATTTCTTACTTTAATAAGATAAGGTATATTGTAACTTTAATGAGTCAAAGTGATTGAAGGACATGTACAGTCCAAACACTGGATAGAATATTATCAAAAAATGCCACTCTCTTGATTTCTTTCTTTGGGAACCCCTAAGACAAGGACTTGAGTGTAATTAATCTATTAAGAGAATTCCAGGAAGCAAAGAGTAAGAAAGTAGGGGTTGGAAAGCCAGTATAATTGTGCATTACTGAAACTGCCAGGTACGGAAGGAGAAGAGACACAAGATGGAGGGTCAGTGGGGTGAAGTATCAGTATTCCACCACGCCCTCTTTTTTTTTTTTTTTAATATTTTATTTATTTGACAGAGAGAAACACAACTAGAGAGGGAACACAAGCAGGGGTAGTGGGAGAGGGAGAAGCAGGCTTCCCGCAGAGCAGGGAGCCCAATGCAGGACTTGATCCCGGGTCTCCAGGATCATGACCTGAGCTGAAGGCAGACGCTTAACAACTGAGCCACCCAGGCGTCCCTCCACCAGGCCCTCTTGAAAAGCACATGAAACACTGCCCAGAATTGTCTGTCTAAAGGAAGGCAGGCTAGAAGATTTATCCACAACCTCTACTACCCCATTGGTTGAAAAATGTCCCCTAAGGCTTTAGCTTTACCCACACTTTTGGTCTACACCTTCTGTGGGCCATGAGATAAGAATCTGATGCATAACAGGAAGGGTACACAGTATCTACTTCGGTGGGATGTGGCCAGCCCGGGTGGGTCTGAGCTCACCAGTAACTGTTGGCCTCTACTTGGAGCCACATCTGCTACACAACAGCTAATGAGAGGCCTTTCTTCCTTAGAAATGAATCTCATTTGACACAGAATGGGCTTGTCCTACTTCCTCAAATTCAACAAATGACAGGAAAAGCAGGTTTTCCAATTCTCAAGAGCTGTCTCAGTCAGAAAATTTCAAACCAGGGGGCACCATCTTTGAAGTCACCCATCTCCTATCACCCAAAATGCAACCCCAAAAAATCAAATGTTTAGACTTCCTGTCTTTACCACTTTCTTCCTCATGCTTAGAACGAAAAAGCAGCTGCCCCAAGGTGTGACAAAGCCAACAATGTTTTCCTCACTGACCTCTACCAGAGTACAGTTAATGAGAATGGACAGCTATTTCTAAAACCCCAGCACGTAGTAGATGCTCAGTAAATATAGTTGAACTGTGGCCCCATCTTGTACCTAAAATACCATGTTTACTGAGTGTTGCTTTTCAAGGATGGGATTTCGTATACTATCCAGGTCACCCGATGACCCTACTCATTCCTGTCCCCTGGGCAATCATAGGACAGAGTAGGGGCACATGTGAGAAACAAGGGTCTGTGGCCTAAGTTCCTCATAGGGCAAAAGGCAAGAGCTGGGATTCAGGGTGAGTTGGAGGGGAGAAGAGATGCTTATAAGGAAGGGGAATGGCTCACAGGGAGAGAGGGTAAAACTAAGAAGTGGTGTAAGTTGTTGCTGAGTGAAAGTTTCTGTAGCTTCACAGTTTGGCTAGGCGACTACCGTGCTTCTCCTTATGCGCCAAGGCCATTTACTCCAGTGGTTTTGAGAATAGTTTCCTTGTTCTGAGCCTTCTTGTTACTCGTCATTATCACTGAGATTGCCCAAACCTCTAAGACTCTGCTGTGTTCAGCCCACAGCTGTGTCAGCTCTTTCTCAATTCTGCAGGATCAACATCCCATCCACTGACATTCACTGTGGTGCCCGACGTATCTGCATTTGTCAGGGAAGCTGGCTAACCATCCATTCACTCACTTGAGAGGGCCCTTCTTTCGATTAAACATGCCAGGTCTCCAATGCCAAAGGGAAGGAGAGGATTACAGTAATTATCTAGATGACTCTGGCCATAATCTCACTTTGGCCCGGGTGTGATCCTTACCGTAATTGCCTTGATAACTAGAGAGAGACTTTATTCTTGGAATTACAAAATTATAGGACTAGAAGGAGCTCTCAGGTCATTAATCATCAGAATAATAAGGTCAATTATCTGGAACAAAAAGAGACCAGACACCTCTTTCCTTTTCATGCTTTACAGGTAAGGGAAGGTAGATTTCTTAGTGTCTTCCCCTTCACCGCATGTTATCACCTTTTACTCCTTCCCCAGTTAAGGCAACCAAAAATGAAATCCTCATTAGAACCTACAAAATTATGAGAGACCCTTAAGGACAGTATAAGGTGTCCTTTGATTCCAATCCACAGTAATACTGCTTACTTTATTGTTTAAGTATAATGTGATGTTACACTTTGAGAAGGTGAGTCAAGTAAATACAAAAGTCTAAGACCTTCTAAACTCTAGCCCCCTGTTATTAGTAAACATTTTTTTTTCCTTTGTGGTATCAAAATTCAGGTAATATCCTGTAACTATAAATAGGTTTCAGCAGAAGACTGATTTGATTTTTTTATTTAATCAATAAGGTTCAAATGTATTTTTGATTTACTACACTCTAAAATGTCCTCTGAATTTATATTGCAGAAGCATACTATAGGAAACCAGGACTGTCATTCGGAAAGGACACCACCATCCACAAACTCCCTCTGTGTTTTCCCCCTTCTGGCTGGAACAGCATCCATCATCCCTAGTCTTTATACTTATATAACATCTCCACATGTTTCTCGGTTTCAATGAAGATGCCAGACTATTTGCTCCAGTTTTTTTCTTAAAGAACTCTGTACTGTCTATATGCATGGATGGCTTTTCAAGACAGTTACTTAGAGATATAACTTATTCTTCTACAGCAGACTGAATGCACAATGAAACACTCCTTTTGCAACGTGATAGGGCACCTCTTTCAAGATTAAACAAACAAACAAACAAACCTCCAGGTGTAGTGCTTCAGAGATTTCATTCACTTAAATTTGTTCAAGCCAAAGGATCCAGAGCACTTATGTTTTTCTAATTCTTCTTCTTCTTTTCAAATATTTTATTTATTTATTTGACAGAGAGAAACACAGCTAGAGAGGGAACACAAGCAGGGGGAGTGAGAGAGGGAGAAGCAGGCTTCCCATGGAGCAGGTAGCCTGATGCTGGGTTTGATCCCAGGACCCTGGGATCATGACCTAAGCCAAAGGCAGACGCCCAATGACTGAGCCACCCAAGTGCCCCTGGTTTTCTGACTACTAAAGGAAAAAGTTGTTTGTTTATTTGTTTGTTTAACTTCACAATGGTTGCATTTTGCTGAGTATTTTTATAGACAAGTGCTCTGTCGTATGATTTCATAGGTTAACCTATTTGATCCTCAAAACTTACGAGCAACGTATGTTTATTTCCTTATTGCAGATGGGGAAACTGATGCTTGCAACGGTTCAGTTACTTGCCCAGAGAGTATAGGGCTTAGAGCTGGGATTAGAACCAGGTCTATTATGATTCAAAAGCCAGATTTGCAAACAACCTTTATGCTCAGTGTATCCAGTGTGCTTCATTTAACATACATACTCACCTGCAATTCTCCTTGCTTTCTGGATTAACTCAAGTGTGATTCTAGGTAGACCAGAATGTTCTGACTGTATCTTTAAAGCTCTAGGCGCATCCTCTGCAGAGCAATATTTGGTGACTTTTCATAATGCATTTTTATAAGCCTGACAATATCATCTCATTTTGGTCTTCATTTAGAAATAATGATGAATATTAATAAGTGCTCAAGGCACAGTGTCTTTTCTTGTGAGAACCTTGTCACATGAGGGAGTGAACTTCCAGAAAGTTTGGTTCAAAATGGAAATGGGGATATAAATGCTTATGGGGGGAGATGTGAGTGCTCTGGGCTCCGTAACTTAGGGACAACTTTTGAGACGAGTGCTTATTTCTGATGAGGAGTTTGGAAAGACCCCCGAGTTTTCTGAGGAGAGCCGTTCCTCAGCTGGGAACCTTATATCATGGAAGAATTAAATAAGGCTCATTTTGTGGAACACTGAATGGGGGCATTCTGTCTGTTCTCTGCTACTTAATATTTTACGCAGTCGCATTTCAAGGAATGCCAGATTGTCAGCAAACCACCCGAAAATAGGAGGGAGGCACGGAACAGATGCTCCCTCCCAGCCACAGAGGGAACCAGCCCTGCCCACACCTTCAGACAGAGCGTCTAACCTCCAAAACAGAGACAGTAAAGGTCCATTTTATAAGCCCCCCCCATATGGAATATTTGTTATGGCAACCCAAGCATGCTAAGTGCAGAGCCACTGATCAGCCTGACGTTGACTGACTCTAAAATGTTCAGTTTCCAGAACCAATACTTTTATTTATTTATTTTATGTAATCCAATTTGATTGAGTCTCTAGTACTCGCTATGTAAGACTCCTCACGAATACTCGGTCAGCTTACAGCGCATCGGGGACAGGGACCAGGATGGTGACAGAACTGAAACTTGTCAGAGAAGGTTGAGGAATTTGGGCTGTTTTACGAGCAGAATGGCCCTTTGCAGGAAAGAAGGAAAGGAAGTATAAGGCTATTTTCAGATAAGCTCCTTGAAAGCAGGAATGTTTCTATGTGGCTCTCTCTCTATCCAGTGCCTGTGACATAGAGCTACTCTGCAAATGTGTCATGAATTTTCAAATTCAGTGAAAAGCTCAAGAATCCTTAGCTGCAGGCAATAGAACATGGTTAACAAAGATAAGGAGGGGAAAGTGTACTAAAAAGAATATTGAGGGGTGCTCAGGTGGCTCTGATTGAGCCCAGCATCAGGCTCTCTGCTCAGCGGGGTGCGTGCATCTCCTCCCTCTGCCGCTCCCCCGCTTGTGCTCTCTTTCTCTCTCTTTCTCTCAAATACATAAAATCTTTTTTAAAAAGGATATTAATGAAACCAAGTAATTGCAGGGATGATTAGAGCACCTGACTAGAACACATAGCCAGATCATAATCAAAGTCAGGCCACACAACCAGATGCCAGGGGTCCACAGCCTCTGCCCTGAACACAGCACATCACATTTGGGGCTGCATTTGTCACTGTCACCAAGAACAGAGACATGTTTTACAAATACCTTGCAGTCCAAGCTGGCTTTAGCCGTATTACATTTTGCTTCCCCAAAATAGAATATTCGTAATGTCTTCTGGGATCCGGCTACATGGGCGGGGGGTGGGGGGCAGGGTAGCTCTGCTGCCAACAATTCCAACAAGGAGGGCTGCTGTCAAGGAAACAGTAACCTCTACCCAGTGCTTGCTCTGTACTGGGCTCCATGTTCTATAAGCATTTTCCCATGCCGTAGTGTCATTTCCATGTTGTCAATTTCCACAGCATGCCTAGGAACTTCAGTAGTTTTAAGTATTTTTTTCATATACAGTCAGTTTTTTAAAAGCCCATAAATGCAAATAAGAGTGCTCATTTTGCAAGTTGCTCAGAGTGTGAATGCAGAATGCCTGAGCTGGAAAGGCAGAAATGCTGCTTGCCCAGGTGTGTACTTCGGTGCAACAGAATTGGGTTTGACTCTCTAGTAGGAAGTCAGCTTTAGCCAGTGCTGCCCATCCCACTGGAAACAAGAACATTTCTTCCCAGAAAAATATGTATAACATTTCAGAGCATTCACAGGCCTCTAGAACCCATCTATGAATTACAATGATGAAGCCTCCCCCTTTTTTTTTAGGTTTTACTTTCATTTAGTAATCTCTATACCCAACATGGAGCTCAAATTACCAGCCCCAAGATAAGAGTCACATGCTCTTCTTACTGAGCCAGCCAGGTGCCCCTTCAATGAAGAACTCCTCTTGATTAGTGACTCTAAGCCTTTTAAAAAGCGTGCAGTCAGGGTGCCTGTCTGACTTCTGATCTTTTGATCTCAGGGCTGTGAGTTTGAGCCCCATGTTGGATCTAGAGATAACTTAAAGATAAAATCTTAAAAACGAAGTAAAAAGCCTGCAATCATTTTTTTTAGTGCAGGAAAAAACAACAACAACTACACCATAGTTTGCCTACAGTGCCTCCGCCCAGTGTCCAGGAGGAATCCAGTATCTGCAAGCTACTATGTAAAGTTGACTGGAAGCCAGATTTTTTTCATCCAGGAAATACTTACTGAGTGTCCCCCACACATTTGGTGTAATTTCTAGAAATTGGTGTTATAGATGTGAGAGCGATGAACAAGGCCCTTGTTCTCAGGGAAATTCCAGGGATGAGACTGACAAACTTAAAAAGCAATGTATGAAAAAAAATAGGATAAGGTGACCAAGAGAGACTGATAGGTGGCTATTTTAATGAGGTGAGCAGAGAAGGTATCCCCGAGGAATCATTTGGGCTGACACCTGAGTGGCAAGATGGAGCCAAATGTGCAAAAAGTTAAGAAGCCACATTCCAAGGCAGAGGAAATAGTGAGTGCAAAAAAGGCCCAAAGTAGGTCATGAACTTGGTCTTCCTGGAATAAGGAATAGAGACAGGGCTGGTATAGCTGGTACATGGTTGACTAATACTGAGTCTGAGGTCTCAGATAGTGTGCTCAATTAATTTCTGCAGTCACATGTTCTACCCTTGAGTGATACCCTCACTTTAGTTTCTGGATGTCAAATTTGAATAAGAATCAGTAACTACTTAGTAACTAATAGGATTTTAGGAAGAGACTCTATGAGTAATAATGAAAATCTAGGAAACCAGCATTTTTTTTTCAGTTATTAAGTACCTTATCAGGAAGACCTATGCGCTATAGATCAATTTTTAAAAGTATTTTATTTATTTATTTATTTAGAGCATGATGGGGGGAGGGGCAGAAGGAAGAAGAGAGACTCTCTAGCAGGCTCTATGCTGAGAGTGGAGCGGGACGGACATAGGGCTCAATCTCCTGGCCCATGACATTATGACCTAAGTCAAAATCAAGAGTCAGATGCCTAACCACCCAAGTGCCCCTAGATCAATTTTTAGGAACTGCTCGGCTTGAGAGCTTCTGGAGGGCTCAAAACTGCCTATATCAGCCAGAAGCTCAGACCTACCAAGCTTTGAGATCTCACTTCAGCGCCTCCTGTCACTTCATCCCTCAATTCTTCTACATGTCGAAATTACATTCCAAATATGTACCTACTGTTGGAGAAAAGGCCAAGTCCCATGTTTTCAGCAGAGATATTTCAAGTTTGGGGGCAAAAATAAAACTAATTACAGTTCTAACTATAGGTCAGAACTCCAAAAGGACTTCCTATAAATGCTTTGGAAAGGTTAAGGTTTTTTTCTAAATTGGCTGGGCCCCTCACAGGAGAGAGAGAAAAAAAATAATTAATTAATTGGAGATAACATTTGCCGAAGGTTTTGCCTCTCTCAGAATTTCAGGAATGTCACTGTGATGGACTCATCTTAGTGCAGATGAAATCAAGGGCAATGAATAGTGGAGAATTCTAACGGCTGGAGGGCTGGAGCCGCAGCCAGTCTATGGATTTAAGCAAAACATCAAGCCAGCAGGGATTCCCTTAAGGTTCTTGTTATCAAGTAATGCCAAAAGCTGGTTGCACTTAACTTTGAGGAGCTCTGCATTTTTTTAAAAAGATTTTATTTATTTAAGAGAGAGTGAGAGAGAGCATGAGAAGCCAAAAGGTCAGAGGGAGACGCAGACTCCCCGCAGAGCTGGGAGCCTGATGCGGGACTTGATCCTGGGACTCCGGGATCATGACCTGAGCCAAAGGCAGTGGTTTAACCAACTGAGCCACCCAGGCGCCCCGAGCTCTGCATTTTTAACCTGTGTTGAAAGAACATAGAGATCTTCTCAGGTTATTTGGTTCATGGAGAAATCTAGTAAATGAAACACATTAGCTTAATGTCAAAAGAAGGAAAATTGAAGATTTGCCCCATCAACAGCACATTAGGCTGAAGGACAGAATTGCACAGAATAGAATCTATTTATGTACTTGGAAATGTATGGAGAGATTAAAGGGTTAGTTCTGGAGAAGGTTATGTAGGTTTTTTATTTTTTCCCTGCCCTTCCTTCCTTCCTTCCTTCCTTCCTTCCTTCCTTCCTTCCTTCCTTCCTTCCTTCCTTTTCTTCTTCTTTTAGAGAGAGGGAGAGAGAGGGGCAAGGGGGCTGCAGAGAGAGAGAGAGGGCAAGAGAGAATCTTAAGCAGTTTCCATGCCCAGTGCAGAGACTGACTTGGGCTCAATCTCACAGCCCTGAGATCACGACCTGAGTGAAAATCAAGAATCTGATGCTTAAATGCCTGAGCCATCCAGGCACTCCACAGGTTTTATATCTTGTGTTTGATGAAGGGCTTTCAAAGATTTTATGTAGTTCCCATGCTAACTTTTTTTAAGATTTGATTTATTTGTCAGAGAAAGAGAGCACAAGCAGGGGGAGAGGAAGGCAGAGGGAGAAGCAGGTTCCCCGCCAAGCAAGGAGCCCGATGTGGGAGTCAGTCCCAGGCCCCTGGGATTATGACCTGAGTCAAAGGCAGATACTCAGTGGACTGAGCCACACAGGCATCCCTAATAACTGTTATAATTAGCATGTTAGGACTCTTTTAGGCTATAAATGAAAGAAACATATCTTAAACATGCATGAGCATAAATTAGAATATATCGGTTTATATAAAATGTGCTACATTTGGGCTTGGCTAGATCCAGAGGCCAAACTACCTCTCTCTACCTCTCCTTATCTCTTGCTCCTTCCCTCTCTATATCTTAGCTTCATTTTTTTCAACATATTAGCACCATCTCCTATTGTAGATGGTTTCCTACAAGCAGCTAAAGCTTATATCATTCTCGCCAACTGCAATTCTAGGTGAAGCAGAAATCAGGTCTGTGTAGAGGTTTTAAGTGGCCTGCTTTGGCCATATATCCATCCCATGAACCAGGATCTATGACCAGTGGAGCTATGGCTACTCCAGTGTCTAAGCAGTGGGTTTGATTGACAGTCCAGCCTCAGCCACATGTAGTCATGGTTGGGGTTACTATCAAACACTGGAATGAGGAGTACTAACCTGGCAAAATCTACAAATAGGCAGTGGTGGGGCGTGTGATTGGCTCAGCCAATGGTTAAGCATCAGACTTGAATTCAGCTCAGGTCATGATCATGGGATCGTGAGATTGAGCCCACCAATGACTGCCATGCTGGATGTGGAACATGCTTAAGATTCTCTCTCTCTCTCTCTCCCTTTGCCCCTTCCACCCTGCTTGCATGCATGCTCACATGCTCTCTCTCTCTCTCTAAAAACGCAAAACAAAACAAAAACAAATAAGCAGTGTCAATACTGTTAGCCCCATTTTGCAAATGAAGAAATTTTAATGGTAGACTTGACCAAATTAAAAAAAGAAAGTCTGGCAGTGATGGTCTCAAATTTCTTTAACAGACAACCAAATCTTCCAGCCCATAAAACAGATGAGGTTTAAAGTGCACAGTAACACAGTGAGTTAAACCCACATCAAAGTAAAAATGTCTGTTATAAGATCGTTCCTCTGAGAGTCAGTCTTATTTAGGGAGATGAGTACAGTGTATATATATAAAGGAGGAAGGAGAAGTGCAGAAAGAAGAGTTATTTGAGTCCCTGTCATTTCTCCTCTCGATTGCAGACTTTTTGAAGAAAGAATATGTGACTTCCCTCCTTTATCCCCTGCAGGACTTGGCAAATGATAGCAAACAGCAGTAAATGTGAGCTGAATAAAGAGAAATAAATTAGCACTCCTTGCTTGTCCTCATTTCCTCGGTAAATTGATGTGAGTTCAATATATCACCTTTAATGCTGTGTCCGTCTGAGAGACAGGCTGACCTTCTGCATTGGCAGAAGCTGAACAGGGCATTTGACAGGGATTTGAGAGCCTCACACATAACCTGGAATCATGAATTTACAGATCAGAGCTGAGTTTTAAATAGCATATGATTCAACTCTTCTAATTTTATATATCAAAGAATGGATGCCATAAAATGCATATCAAGCCCCAAGTGTTCTGGGGGGGGAATGGTAGAGGCATGTAGGCTACTGTCCTTGCTTTGGAACCAATACTACCTGCATAGTGTCTTTCTCTGCTGTCAGACACTTGTAATCTTGCCCACCCTCTCTTGCTGCCATGGGTTTTTCTGTGTTTTTGTTTTCAAGATGGAGGGGGAAGAAAGATATATTATTTACTATCTCGGAGAAAATAGAACTGAGCTTTGCATCACATTATATAGGTTATTTCACAAAGTTATGATAGTTCTCTCTTTTTCCTGGCATTCACCCTCTCCTCCCCAGGATTTGCTCATGCTGTCTAAAGAAGTGAGTCCATGTGCTCCAAGTTCAAAAATGAACTGTGGGTCCCAGGTTTCCCAAGTCCTAGTCTAGTTGGTAGCACCCCCCCACCCCCACCGCTGCCTCCCCGGACCTCCCTGTCTCACTGATATTTGAAAATTCCATGCTGGGAGTCTTAAGGCCAAGGCACTGCCATCCCTCCCAGATGCCTCTGTATTTGTTGTCTGTGGCTGCATCATAAATCAACCCAAAACTAAGGAACCTAAAAGAAATGAGTATTATTTTGCAGTTCCTGTGGGTCAGGAATTAGGAAGTAGCTGAGCTGAGAAGTTCTGGCTCAGCCTTGCACGTGAGGTTGCAGTGAAGGTATCAGTCTGAGCTTTAGTCAACCGAAGGCTTGCTTCGGAGCTGCTTGCAAGGCGGTTCATTCACCAATAGGCAAGCTGGTGCCGGTTGTGGGTGGAAAGCCTCAACTCCTCACCATGTGGGCCTCTCAGCAGTTGAGTATCTTAAAATACAGCAGCTGGCTTCCCCGCAGCATGGGCACTTCCAGAGAGTGAAGTAGAAGTGACAATATCTTTTATGACCTGACCTCTAAAGTCATGTACTACCCCTTCCAACAAACCAACCCGATACAAGAGTATGACTACTAGGATGTGTGGAGAATTGAGGGTCATCTTTGAGGCTGGCTACTACAGCCTCTTGTCTGCATTCTTACAGCACTTGTACCACCATCTTATAATTATATTTTACTTGCATCTTTCCATTGCAGATACAGTTCTCTGCCTACCAACATCCATTATCCCCATTCTCCTTGCTAGTAGAATCCTGATTTTGTACAGGAATTGCAGGGATCAGCAAACTGTGGTCTCTGGCTAAGAGACCATAGTTAGGTCCCTGAGCTAAGAATAGTTTTAACATTTTTAAAGGTTATAAAAATTAAAAGAAGAAGAATGTGCAACACAGATCATATATTATACACAAAGCCTAAAATACATGCTACCGTGGCTCTTTACCAAAAACAGTGTGCTGAGTCTTGGTCTGTCCCACAGACTAATCCCATTCCCAACTTTCCCTGCAGGATTTAAAGATAGGCAGGTGTCCCAGTTTTGGCATGAAGGATATAAGAAAAAAGCTCCTGGCCATTGGGGAGCTTTTGGACAGAATTTTTATCCCTCGTAAGAATGGATACATGAGGGGGGATTCCTTTTGCTTCTCATCCATCCTGCCTTGAGGGTTGTCTGGTGGGAAGGACAGGGGGGCAGCCATTTTGCAACCATGAGAGTAAAGCTGAAAATATTCCAGAGAGGCTGACCCAGACACCTGACATTGCTGAATGGTTCAGTTAACCAATCCCCAAACCATCTACTTCCAGATTATTGTTAAAGGAGAAAATTTCAACTATCTTTAAGCCCCTCTTTGAGTGTTTTGTTACTTTTAACTGAAAACATTTTGAATTATGTATAATGCCCTCTAGACTGAGTTGATAGGGGGCAAAATATCTGATTCTCACAGAATCCCTTATTTCCACTCTAACATCTGGCATAGAATAAAGTCTGAAGTTTTAGTTTGTCGAGATTATAGTTTCTCAACTTCAGCCCCATTGACATTTGGGGTCAAAGAGATTTTTGGGTGGGGGTGGGGGGAGGTGTCCTGTGCCTTGGGTTCAGCAGTATCCCTGGCCTCCGCCCATAGATGTTACTGACACCCTTCCCTCAGGTTGTGATAAACAAAAATGTTCCCAAACATTTTCAAGTGTTCCTTAGGGGACAAAAATCACTCCTCGGTTGAGACCCACTAGTCTAAAGGAATGGCTCTTAGGATATTAATTTCTAGTGTAGATCACTAATTAGGCAAGACTTCAGGTTAAACATAGGGTTCAGTCAGACTCCAGTCAAGGCCAAGTGGCCTTGGAGAAAGTGAGGCTCTGAGAAGGCTAGATGGGACCCAGAAAGACAAAAGAAGGGGAGGGAAGCGGGCACCATAGAAATCTCAGTTGTATCTCAAGCTGGCAGGACTGAGAGGTGACCACCACTAGCCTCCTCTTCTGGTCCCTTTTGGCATGGAGATACCAGTGGAGCATGAGAAAAACTTCTTAGTCTGGGCCTTAGACAAAATAGTCCTGGGGACCACAGAGGGTCAGATGACAAAAACGAAAAGAAAAGAAATGTGATCTTGCTAAAGGTACCCAGAAAGATCAGGGAGGCTTTGGGGCAAAGATTTTGATAAAGGGCAGGGTGGGCCCAAGGGGAGATGAGAAGATAGCACATAAAAGTGGTTGAAAAATACAAGCCAGTAATGAGCAAACTCTATCATTGTATCAGTATGGCTCCCCATAACGTGCCTGTCTCTTTTGAAAATACAACAGAAAACTTTCCATCAAACTGTTTTCTGTCACATGCTGGCCCCTGACAGATTGTGGCATATGGTGGTGTGTCTTTTAAGTCACTGGGGTTTTCTCACTCAACTTCACCAAATGGTGGCTGTAATTATGACAGTAAATGCCTCTCAAATGACAGCTTTTTTTCCTCCTTAAAAGACTGAACATTTTAACAAGGATGTTGAGTAGACCACAAAGAGCTATGTGCTGCAGGGCTTCCTGGAAGTGAGGCTGGAGAATGCTGTTCATCACTCAGAAAGGAGGCTGAGTTCCTCAAAAGGGTTGGAGCCGAAAGGTGAAAAGGCTAGAGCTCCAATCCAGACTCCTCACGTGCTAGTTTTGCGACCTTCCTCAGGCAACATCCTTGACCTCTCTGAACCCTGAACCCTGATTTCCCTAGCATTGAAGTGGAAGGATCAAAAAAGATCACCCGCAAAAAATGTCCTTCCTTAACTGCACCTGGGTGTGCAAGGAGGATGGCTGTTCTTGGGACCTCCACAAGGCACGTATCTCTCGGACAGATGAATAGCCCACTGCCAGCATATGGAGGGCTCGATTCTGTGTTTAGACACCCATCAGTGGCCTTCAGGTATTAGATGACAGCAAATCCAATCTCAGTCTCTTGCTTAAAATTTTTCCAAGTGCCCCCTTGTCCCAACCATAACTTGAATGGCAAGGACCACCACAATCCATCACTTCTCGTGCTCACCCTCAGATCCTGTTGCTTTGTATGTCCCACTGAGGTTCTAGCCATCCCAGAATGCTTGCCTTGTGATGACTATACCACTTTCTCACACTTCCAGGCCTTGGTCTGTGGGCACAGAAAGTTCTTCCTCTTCCCCAGGTCCTGACTTGAGTCAATTCTGCTTTTGCTTCAAGTCCCAGTTTGAAAGTCACTTCCCCTGTGTTATGGGCTAAATTGTGTTCCCCTTTCAAATCCATATGTTGAAGCCCTGGCCCCAAGTACCTCACAATGTATTTGAAGACAAGGCCTTTAAAGTAATTCAGGTGACTTGAGGTCATAATCTAATAGGATGGGTGTCCTTATAAGAAGAGATTAGGATATGGTATACAGAGGGAAGACTGTGTGAAGACAGTTGTCTGCAAGCCAAAAAGAGAGACGTTAGGGGAAATCAACTTGAAGTCACCTTGATCTTAGACTCTCCGTAACTGTGAGAAAGTAAATTTCTGGGGCGCCTGGGTGGCTCAGTTGGTTAAGCCACTGCCTTCAGCTCAGGTCATGATCCTGGAGTCCCAGGATCAAGTCCCACATCGGGCTCCCAGCTCCGTAGAGAGTCTGCTTCTCCTCTGAACTTCTCCCCTCTCAGGCTCTCTCTCACTCACTCTCTCAATAAATAAATAAAATATATTTTTAAAAAAAGAAAGTAAATTTCTGTTGTTGAAGTACCCCGGTCTG
>PITA01020984.1:0-33701 GCA_004023965.1 Spilogale gracilis | reverse complement strand
GACTGGAAGAGATTATGCTGAGTGAAATAAGCCAAGAAGAGAAAGTCAAGTATCACATGGTTTCACTTACTTGCGGTGCATGAGGGGCAAACTGGAGGACAGTGGGAGAAGGAAAGTAAATGGGAACTAGGGTAATCTAGGGAGGGAAACGAAACAACAGAGACTTTGAACACAGAAACAAACTGAGGGACTTGGAGGGGGGGGAGGGATGGGAGAGCCCGGTGGTGGGTACTGGGGACACCTGAAGTGTGGAGCACTGGGTGTGGGGAATGGGGAATGAATCTTGAACCACCGGAAAAAAAAATTTTAGTAACAAGAAATAAAAAAATTCTAATATCAAGAGAGATTGATGACACAAGAATTCCAACCAATTAAGAGCATATAAACATCTCTGAAGCATATAAACATCTCTGAAACAAACAAACAAAAAATTGATTCTGAATTTTCTCCAATAACATTTATTAGGAATTAATTAAGCGCATCTGAGATTCTAATTTATTTAGAATAACTTCCTTCAATGTCATGACATCTATATTTCATGTCAATAGACTGAGATACAAATGAAATCATTCTTTCTACAGCAAGGTAGCCAAGACATCTTCAGAAGAGCTGTCAATGCAGTTAGGATGTCCATCTATCATGAAGGAAACATTTGAGGTCAGCCATAGAAAAATATCCTAAGTAGATGACATGTGCCATCTAGTATTTTCAGCTTCCCTGATTTAGATCTTTTTTCCCCCCTTTTTTGTCCATGTCTCTCTCTTCAGGCACTCAAGATACTTTGCTTTATTTAATCCCCTGTCAAAACTTTCAAGAAATGTCTTCATAAATTCATCTACATCCAAGTATAAAGGGTTGATGTTTAAATTGGAATTACTTCAGGAGTGCCTGCAGTTATTGACTTTCAGGCCTAACAGATAGATGGAGAAAGATTATGTTTGGGCAGGAGGACAGTTCAACCCCTAAAAATTACACTGACATGTCCAGATCAAAACCAGTTCAAGTAAAGTTTCTATTTACATATGTTTTGAAAAAGGTCCAAGATGTCTCAGTATCTACTAAAAAGTCTCACCTAGAAAAACTACTATCATTGTTAAATGAAATTATATATGTAAAAACAGTTTTTTAAAAGATTTTATTTATTTATTTGACAAAGAGAAGTACAGCTAGAGAAGGAACATATGCAGGGGGAGTGAGAGAGGGGGAAGTAGGCTTTCGGCTGAGCAGGGAGCCCGAAGCAGGGCTTGATGAGGGGCTGGATCTCGGGACTTTGGGATCATGACCTGAGCCAAAGGCAGATGCTTAACAACTGAGCCACCCAGGCGCCCTGTAAAAACTCTTTTTAAAGTTAATACTATTAAAGTACTTACTGATACCAAACCCTATTCTATGAGCTTTACCCTAACTTATGCATTTCTAATAGCCTTAGGAGATAAGTACTCTTATCCCTACTTCACAAATGAGAAAATAAAGGCAATGGGAAGTCAAGTAGTTTTCCTGAAGTCAAAAAGCCAGAAAGTGGTCCTCTTTTAACCTAAAACGTTTCCTTATCATAATTATCAATGTTATTCTCAGAGCTTTGGGGTACAGGATAATAAATGAGAGGGAATAATAAACAGCCTAAATTGTATGTTCTGTTATTTCAGGAAAAGTATAAGCAACATAATTATAGTAGCTAATACTTGGTCAGCCTTTTCTATGGCCAAAGTAGGCTGGAGAGAATGAATGTGCATCCTCATTTATTGCTCCCAACAGTCCTAAAAGTAGGTCCTGTTATTACTCTTCATGTGATAGATAAGAAAACGCAAAGAAGTCTTAGAAAAGTGTAGCAATTTATCCAAAGTCATACATATAGCAAGCTGTGTATACAAGATATCATTCCAGGTAGCCAGCCACTTATTGCATACACACTAAGTATGGCTTTCCATACTTTATCCCATTTAATCCTCACAGTAGATTTATGAGGAAGACTATAGATTTATGGGAAACTGCCTTGAGGTCAGCTTCCCACATAGCACCGCCGAGCAATTCTCAAACACCAGCAGGGTATCCATGAATTCAACTCAATTCTGATGCCATCTACCTGGAGATAGCATCAGATTCTACAGGTTGTGGGATCCATCCTGTAAGACTGCCCCCCACCAACATACACACACTTCAGATGTCAGTCACAAGCCCAGGTTGTCACCTATGCTACTGACTACAGAGTACAGACTGAAGGTTCCAAGGACCCCCTCCAACTCAGGATGTAATTGCAAATCCAGATTGTTACCCATACTTCTGATCAACTGGCTTAAGTCAAAAGTTCCCACAACATCCTTCTTGGGTTCAAGTGGCTGCAGTAGTTTACAGACTTCAGAGAAACATTTAATTTACTAGATTACTAACAGCTAAATGGAAGAGTTGTATTGGGAAAAGTTTGGGGAAAGGACAAAGAGCTTCCATGCTCTTCCCAAGAACACCACTTTCCCACATCTCTATGTATTCACCAATCTGGAAGCTCTCTGAACTCCGTCCTTTCAGGTTTTTATGGAGATTTCTATGTAGTCCTGATTGATTAGTTCACTGACCACTGGAGATAATTCAACCTCCTGTCCCTCTATCCTCCCTCCAGACCATGGGTTGAGAATGAAATTTTCAATACTCTAAGCACATTGTTTCCGTTGACAAACAGGCCCCATCTTTAGGGGTTTTACTAAACCATCCATTAACATAACAAAAGAGAGTTAATCATTCTCAACACTAGGGAAATTCCAAGCTTTGGGAGAGCTCACTGAGCCTGGAATTGTGGACAAAGACCAAATATATATTTCTTACTAAGTCCTAATATCACACCCACTGATGGTATGATAGCAATTTATCCTTAGATTGTAAAATTTCCTAGGTAACTCACTTTCTCTCCACCCAGTGTTCCCACTACAGTAAGCCAAAAGTTCAAGGTTTGTCTTCCCACTCAGATTTGAATATCACCTAGCTTCTTCACACACCATAATCCAAATCAATCATACCCATATATCTAAACCAATCCTTAGCCTGAGACTAGACCTCCAGAGTAAAAGAGTTTGTTGCTCCTGTTAGCATCATTTGCCCTATTTGCCAATTAGCATAAAGAATTGCAGTAGCTGTAGGCATACTGAACTGACATGCAAGAATTTCACTCAACACTGCCTAAACAGAATGGTATGTGAACTATTACCTTGTTTTATTATTCTGAAAACTAAGTCTAAGACATTCCTGATTATTTTTGTACCCCCAAATGACTCGTTATAGCACCTAAAAAACTGTTAGATAAAATGCAGATGTTCAGTAAATATTTGAAGCTTTGAATTATAACAATCATATTAATTTGTACAGGAATTCTGAAACTTTGTTATTCCTTAGAAATACTGATCTTGAGAGCAAACTACTGGTATTCCCTTAAGATCACAACCAGTTTTTTGTTTTTTTGTTTTTTTTTTTTAAAGATTTTATTTATTTGACAGAGAGAAATACATTCAGAGAGGGAACACAAGCAGGGGGGGTGAGAGAGGGAGAAGCAGGCTTCCCGCCGAGCAGGGAGCCCGATGTGGGGCTCGATCTGATCCCGGGTCTCCGGGACCATGACCTGAGCCGAAGGCAGTGGCTTAACCAACTGAGCCACCCAGGCGCCCCAAGATCACAACCAGTTTTAGATACCAGTAAATTATGTGCTGTTGGCAGGAATTATTTTTGTGTGTGAGTACATTAGCAGTATACATTTTTAAATCTTTTCCTTGAAAGATAAAATGCAATTCATAAATTTTAAGTGTATAACCCTGTAAACCTTTTTTTCTTTTTTTTTCTTTTTTTTTAAATTTTTATTTGACAGAGAGAAGCACAGTGAAAGGGGGAACACAAACAGGGGGAGTGAGAGAGGGAGGAGAAGCAGGCTTCCCGCCAAGCAGGGAGCCCGATGTGGGACTCGATCCTGGGTCTCCGGGATCATGACCTGAGCCGAAGGCAGTCGCTTAACCAACTGAGCCACCCAGGTGCCCCAAACATTTCAAATATAAATACACAATGTAGCCACCATCTACATTAAAATATAGGAGAACATTATTAGCATCCTTAGTCATTCCTCATACTGATCCCCAAATATCAGTCACGTCCTCAAAGAAAACTACTTAAAATTCTATACTGTAAATTAGTTTTGTCTTGTTAAACTTCAAGTGAATGGAATTACAGACTATGTACTACTTTGTATCTGGCTTCTTTCATTATATGTTAGGTTGGTGAGATTCTTCCATGTTGTTGCATGTAGCAGTAATTTTTTTTCATTGCCAGGTAGTTTTACATTTATATATAAAATTATGATGCTTATAAATGTTTAATTATAAATATATATTAATATGTTGATAAATAAATGATTTTGTCTAAGTTGAGATTATTATGAGTGATGATGCTATGACCATTATAATAAATGTGTTTTTAGAAAAAATTTGTATATATTTCAGGTAGAAGAGAATTTTTTTCTTAGAGGTAGAATTGATGTGTCATAGAGTTTATGAATATTTAGTATTAGTAGAGAAGCCAACAGTTTTCTAAAGTGGTTGGACTAATTTATGAGAGATCTATTTGCCACACACCTTTGCCAATGCTTGATAATAATGTTTTTGTTCTTTTGTTTTTATTTTGTCATCCTAGTAGGTGCATAGAGGTATGTTATTATGCCTTCAACTTGCACTTCCTTGATAACTAATGGCCTTTCACACATTTTCATATGCTTAAAAATCAAGTTGGGATGCCTGGGTAGCCGGCTCACACACTTAAGTGTCCCACTCTTTGTTTTGGGTCAGGTCGTGATCTTGTGGTCGTGGGATCAAGCCCCATATTCATCTCCACACTTAGTGTGGAATCTGCTTTGGATTCTCTCTCTTCTTCCCCCTTTGCCTCTCATCCTACTTGTACAAGGTCTCTCTCAAATAAATAGATAAAATCTTTAAAAAAAAAATCAACCAGATATCCTCTTTAGTCAAGTGTCTATTCAATGTTTTGCCCCTCATTGGGTTGCCTATTTTTGTATTAATTAATAGGAAATATTTATTTTGTAATGAATTCTTTGACAGAGTATTGCAAGTCTCTTCTTCCATTCTAATGCTTACCTGTTTACTCCCTTAATGGTGACTTGTGACAAACAGAAATTTTTAGTTTTAATAAAATCCAATTTCTAAGCCTTTTCCTTTATAATTAGTAACTTTTATTTCTGTTTAAGAAAAATTTCACCTTCAAGAAATGGTGAGGAAAACTGGTTAGCTACATGCAAAAGAATGAAACTGGACAATTTTCTTACACCATAAACAAAAGTAATTTCAAAAGAAACTGAGATTTAAATGTGAGACAAAGTAACAATCATAGAAGACAGCACAGGCAATAAGCTCTCTGACATTGGCTGTAGCAACATTTTTCTAGGTATGTCTCTTGAGGCAAGGGAAATAAAAACAAAAATAAATTATTGGGACTACCTCAAAATAAAAACTTTCTACACAGTGAAGAAAACAGTCGACAAAACTAAAAGGAGACCTATGAAATGAGAGAAGATATTTATAAATGGCATATCCAATAAAAGGTTAATATCCAAAATATATAAAGAACTTAAAAAATTCAAAATAATCCAATTAAAAATGGGCAGAAGAAATGAACAGATATTCTCCAAAGAAGACTTCTAGATGGCCAATAAACCATGAAACCATCACTCACCATCAGGGAAATGCAAATCAAAATCACAATGAGATATCACCTCATACCTGTCAGAATGGCTAAAATCAAAAACATAAGAAACAGGTGTTAATGAGGATGTGGAGGAAAAGGAATCAATGTGCACTGTTGGTGGGAATGCAAACTGGTGAACCCACTGTGGAAAAGAGTATATTTTTCTGACTCTCCCATACTGCACATGAAAAAAAGAGCAAATAGTCCAAAATGCCAAGGAAGCCATTGACCACCATGAAGGAGGAATTAGCTAGCCTTTGGATAAAGCTGGTTCTAGAGACAGCTTAGTTGATCAACCAAAAGATCCTGAATATCTGCTGACATCACTTCATCACTAACCCACACTCTGCTTAGAATACTCCCTATGTGTGGATTGCTATATTATACATGATAATAAACTTACTCATGCTTTAGACTAGTTCAATGCAAGGTTTTCTGTCATGTGCTGCTGAAAATTTCTTACCTAAAACTCATATAAATCTATAACCTGTTTAATTTGAAATGAGGTCTATGTCCATGAATTATCTATCTTACAGATTTTCATTGTTTTCATTGACTGCATATTACTGCTTTAGGGGTAGTACACGTTGCAAGTCATTTCTTCAAAATACTTGATGTCTGCCATACTCTAAAGAAAATTAAAAAGAACCAAATGCTAATTTCAGAAAACTACTCTACTTTGGCTTCATACTGATTTCACTGAATTGCAAACTTATTGAAAAACATACCAAGACAAAGTCTCATCTAACGACATCCATATAAAAATACATTTTAACAATTATGCTTCAAATAAATACATTCTATTTTATTGTCATTGTAAAATAACATAGATTTTCATTCATGCCTTACTGTATTTCCAATAGGGTAGCTAAACAGCAAACAACAATTAAGCTATTTTGTATATAACAGTATACAACTAAGAAATTTTAAATATTGCAAGTTGGAGCTCGAATTATTTTTCACTTTCTCTGGCAAATTTATAAGAGGAAAAGCTACTGAAAGAATATGGTCTGTGAAAGCAACAACAAGCATTAATTATTCACGTTATCTCTGACAATTCTGTAATACTCAGTTAAGTCACATTTTCTGAGAATTGTTCAAAGGATTATTTAAATTACAAGTGAAAGTTTGCAAAGACATTGTAAATATAGAAAGATTACTTTTTAAAAAGTCTGTTACAAGTTATAATGAAAGAAATTAGGGACAATTAGCATCCTCTAACTTACACAGGAAGATATCTATAGACCAAAGCATGAATTATCTAGGCATTATCTGGGCAAAGATCCTAAAAGAGCCAATGTGAGAATAATAATAGTAATTGACCCTATCAACAATTAATGCCTAAAGCCAAATTCATTGCTACTAGTCTGTTATAAAATTGAATCAATTTTTGATGTTGATTTTATGTAGTCTTGATTTACTAGACATGAATAAACAGGTATTCATTCTAAACTCCATACAGCACACCAGATATCCAAGGATAACCATTAGCAGTGACCCATCATAGCTATAAGATTTTAAATATATAAAGACACAATTTAAAATATTTGCCAAATAACTTTAGGTTGATGATCATTCTTGTGCATATTTACAATGGGGGAAAATTACAATTACATATCATCCATGTATATTCATATATATCATATATATATCATATATATCATATATAGATATATCTCATATCTATTCATTCCAAACATACCTATCTGTATCTTTTCTCTATGATACATATACAAAAATTATACACATTAATAACTATTATAAAAGACTAATTAGATTATATTTCCCTCAAATTAATTTAGATATCTGAAAAAAAGCCTATAATCAAACTATCATTTCTTTCAAGTAAAAGAAAATATGGCTTAGAAAAATAGTATCTTTGTGATATAAAAATCCTTGAGTTTATAAGGTTCAATCATCCTCTAATACAGCTAACACCTTCAAGTTGATGGTTCTATTCTCCAGAGACTAAATTAGAGCCTTGGTGAGAATGAGCACAAAGCCTATAGAAGTTACAATGTCCTGTCATAAACATAAACAAATAGTGCCACTCTAAAACAGCAATATCATTAATTTAAAATTAGAATAAAGTAAAATGTTTTTTCACAGTGAAGGAAACCATCAACAAAACAAAAAGGAAACCCATTTGAATGGGAGAAGATATTTGCAAATGATATATCTGATAAAGGATTAATATCCAGAATATATAAAAAAAAAAACTCCTACAACTCAATACGAAAAAAAAATAATCCAATTAAAAATAGGCAGAGGAACTGAATAGGCCTTTTTCCAAAAAACATATACAAATGGCCAACAGACATGAAAAGATGTTCAACATCACCAATCATCAGGGAATTGCAAATCAAAACCACAAAGAGATGTTACCTCACACCTATTAGAATGGCTATTATAAAAAAGATAAGAAATAACAAGTGTTGGCAACGATGTGGAGAAAAGGGAAATCTCTTGCACTGTTGGTAGGAATATAAATTGGTGCAGCCACTTTTGAAACAGTATGGAGTTTCCTCAAAAATGTAATAATAAATAATCCAGTAATTCCACTACTGACTACTTACCCCTGAAAAGAAAAAACACTATTTTGAAAAGATATATATTTATTGCAGCATTATTTATAATAGCTAGGATATGGAAGCAATCCAAGTGTTCATCAGCAGATGAATGGATAAATGAAATGTGATGTGTATATGCACACATATATACACACATAAATTATATATATACCCAAATTTTTAATGATATCACTTCATCTTATTTGTTCCAAGTGTATAAAAATAGATTTCTATATCATGAAATCATTCTGGCATACTTCCTAAACTTTCTTATTACTTCTAATTATTCATCCATATATAATATTTCCTCTAGATAGATATACTTATCAGTTTTCAAAAGGTCACTTGCAGTCTTAGCTCTTTGTGAATGTTTTATATGAATGGATGTTGAATTTTACAAATGTTATTTTTTAATCTTTGATACATAATATTTCTCCTTTATTCTCTTACTTTGGAAATTTCAGTAATTTTTTCAATGTTAAACCCAGCTTCTCTTTTTGGAAAGCTGCTCTCTTTCTCTGCACACACCAAATACTTACATATAACATACTACATACCTACACACATGACTTGTTCTCTCTCTACAAATACATACACACACATTCCATGTACATTCCTCTTGGATTTGTGTTTTTTTTGTTGTTTCTTTATTTAGGATGTTTTCACTTACCCTCTTATGTGAGATAGCCCCATAATTTTCCTTCTTTTATATTCTCATCAGGCTCTGATATCAAGATCATTCTGGTTTCATAAAATGCATTTAGGAATATTTCTGCTTTTCCTGTTCTCTGGAAAAGATTGTATAAGAGTTTAAATATTTGGTAGATTTCATTGTTTAAGCTTTATCAACATTGAGTTGTAGGTACTGTGTTTATAATTGTGGATTATGTTATAGATTTAGTTTCTTTAGTATTATGGTACTATTTAGATTTTTAATAGTTTTGATAGAATGCATTTATAGGAATTTATATATATCAGCAAAATTTTTTAATTTATAAAGTTGCTCTATTTCTAATATCCCCTTTTGCTCTTTTTAATGTGGTGGATCTGCAATGATATTTTTTTGGCTTCCTGATATTAGTTATTTATCCTTTATCTCTCTCAATAATTGTATCACTTTTGGATTTTTTAATACTCTTTATTATATGCTTATTTTTTATTTAACTAATTTCTATTCTTTACTATTTTCTTCTCCTGTAGCCCTTGGCAGAATTTATCATTCTTTTCCTTCTTTCACTCATTGTTTATTGGCCTTCCTTCTTTTCTAACATATTTTATAAAGCTATAATTTCCCTCTAAGTAGTGCTTTCATTGCACCTCACAAGTTTTATTAGGTACTATTTTATTATCATTTAGTTTCAAATGTTTTCTGGTTCCCATTGTGATTCCTTTTTGGTCCTACAAATATCTAGATACATATTTCTTGCTTTCCAAACATGGAGTTTCCTAATCATCTTTTTAAATTTCTGTCATAATGTCAATGTGGCAATTAAGACTAAGTATGATTTTAATTTTTTTAATTGGCTTTACGCTCTTCAATTGACTAATACTTTTAAATAGTCTATATTTTATTGTCTGATTGGTCCAAAAACAGAAGTCCTTACCCATCTTTTTCTATTGTCTACCATTTGTTTATCTTCTTGTGTTCTGTTTACCTTCTCATTTTCCAAATTATGTTTTATGGTGAACAAGTTCTTTATTTGTAAAATTGTGGAAATAATATTTTTAGGGCCAAGGTGATGTTATTTTCCTCTAGAAATAATTTATCTTTGCTTCAGACAAGTACCTGGAGTCACTGCAGCCTGGAGTCTCCTCAATCCAGTTTCCATGGATTAAAGTGAATCTAAACTGAGGCATTTGAGAGAACCATGGTTGTTTCTTGGTCATCCTTACTGTTATTGTGCAGTCCTTCTGGGATCATTCAAAGCAAGTAGTTTTGCAATTCCTCTTTCTAGGGCCTGTGGACACCAACTGCTCAGTGAGGCTGCCACAGGTACTTATTTTCCTCCCACACACACCCTCCCACAGCAACCCCCATCCCCCTGCCCACCAACAAAGAACCCAGAAGAAAAGGGCCACAAATGCCTGCCTCACCTTTCTGGGCCTTTTATTTTTTTTTTCCCTGTTTCTGATTTATTCATTCTGTGTTATCCCCTTTGTTCTATAATGCTTTTAAACAGTTTTTTTTTTAATTGAAACATATTTGACATATGACATTATATAAGTTTAGGAAATGCAACATACTGGTTTGATATATTTATATTGCAGTATGATTGCCACTGTACCATCAGCTAACACCTCTATCATGTCACATACTTATCTGTGGGGTTTCTGTGTGTGTGGAGGGAACAATTAAGATCTAGGCTCTTAGCAAGTTTGATGTTTTTAATACAATATTGTGGTCTATAATCACTATGCTCCACATTAGATCCCCAGAATGTATTTTTCCACTGGTTGCAAGTTTGTACCCTTAAACAATATCTCTCCTATTCCCCCACACATAAGCCTCTGAAAACCAGCAGTTTACTCTGTTTTCCCAAATTTGGCTTTTTTAGATTCCATGCATAAATGGTATTATGTAGTATTTGACTTTATCTGACTTATCTCACTTAGCATAATGTCCCCAACAATTGTCACAAATGGCAGGATTTCCTTTTTTTTAATTGAAGTATAATTGACATACAATATTCTATTAGTTTCAGGTGTACAGCATAGTGATTTGATATTTATATACACTAAGAAATACTAAACACAAGTCTAATTACTGTTTGTCACCATATATAGTTAATATAACATTACTGTCTATATTCCCCATGCTGTACATTACCTCCCCATAAAATAACATCCCTTAGTTATTTTATAACTGGAAGCTTTTACTCTGTCCCTTTCACCTATTTTGCTGCCCTCCTCCTTCTCTGGCAACCATCAATCAGGTTCTATAACTATGAGTCTGATTTCATTCTGTTTGCTCATTTGTTTTGTTTTTTAGATTCCATATATAAGTGAAATTATATGGCATTGCCTTTCTATGACTTATTTAATGTAGCACAATACCTTTAAGATCCATCTGTATTGTCTCAAATGGCAAATTTTCATTCTTTTTATGGTTGAGTAATATTTCAGTGTATGTGTGTTTGAGAGAGAGAGAAAGAGAGAGAGCGAGAGAGAGAGAGAGAGAGAGAGAGAGCTTTCTAATACTGGACACTTAGGTGGCTTCCATGTCTTGGCTATTGTCAAAAATGCTGCAATGAACAAGGAGGTGCATGTATCTTTTTGAACTGGTGCTTTTATTTTCTTAGGATAAAGACTTAGAAGTGAAATTGTTGGACTATATGATAGTCCTATTTGTAATGTTTTGAGGAAATTCCATACAATTTTCCAAAGGTGCTGCACCAACTTAACATTCCTACGAAAGATGCATGAATGTTCCCTCTTCTCCACATCCTCACCAACACCTATTTATTTTTTGATAAGTCATTGTAACAGGTGTGAAGTGATATCTCATTGCAGTTTTGACCTGCTTTTTCCTAATGATTTTTAATGTTGAACAGCTTTTCATGTACTGGTTAGCCATCTGTATGTCTTCTTTAGAAAAATGTCTATAAAGGGGTGCTTGAGGGGCTCAGTCTGTAAAGCATCTGCCCTCAGCTCAGGTTATGATCCCAAGGTGCTTGGACGGAGCCCCATGTGGGGCTCCCTGCTCAATGGGGAGTCTGCTTCTCCCTTTCTCTTTCCCTCTGCTTGCCACTCCCTCTTCTTGTGCTGTCTCTTTCTGTCAAATACATAAAATCATTTAAGAAAAAAGAAAAGAAAATTGTCTATGTAGTTCCTCTACCCATTTTTAAATCAGATTTTTGGGGTTTGTTGTTGAGTTGTGTAAGTTCTTTGTATATATTGGTTATTAACTCCTTATTCATTCAGTGTATGGTTTGCAAATATTTTCTTTCATTCTATGTTTCTTTTCATTTTGTCAATAGTTTTTCTCTTCTGTCCAGAAGCTTTTAAGTTTGATGTAGTCCTACTTATTGATTTTTGCTTTTATGTTGTGCATTTGGTGTCATATCCAAAAAATCACTGCTAACACATTGCTAATCTCAAGGATCTTCTTCCCTGTTTTCTTCCAGAAGTTTTAGAGTAATAGGCCTTATGTTTAAGTTGAAATAGTGTTGAAATAATTATTTTCTCCATATTTATTTGTTTCTGTTGTGAGGGAACTGGTCTGAATTGTGACAGCTGCTATTATCAAAGGTAGTACTTACATTCAGTCTTTATTTTTTTCATTTTTTCAGCTGTAAGAATTACTTGCCTCTTATCATTACCTTGTAAAAATAAACTGTTGATGAAGGAAGGCATATGAAACTCACCATGAAGTCCACTGTAATTCTAATGTCACACTAAATGATTTAGTCTGGGTAGTATTCAGATGCTAAATATAATTTATGGCTGGGACATTCATACTGCTAAAGTTTTAGATCTCTTGTTCTTACTAAAAATCCAGCCTACCAAATGAGTAAAGATAATTCTGCTTTACAGATTTTGTACTGTAATTATTGCTAAGAACTATAATCATTAAGTATAATTAGCATCAAGTAGAGTTTTAAACAACAGTAAATGGTAGCATAATTATAGATTCAGGCTGTCTGCTACTACAAAATTAAGTTAAAAATTTTAAGCAATCTGTGTGGTAGTTAATACATATTCATTAGCATACAGTATATTGCCATAAACCCAAGTAAGATTGTAAAGCTCACGTAGGAGATCTGACTCCAACTACTTTTATTTCCTCTGAGATACCAAACTCTTCTGAATTTCACTTGTTATGACTCACATTCAGCTTCTATAGACTCCATTAAATTTAAAGAAGATAAAGAAACATAAAATAACAATTTACCTCACAAATAACTTTGTTTACAGTGTTGAATAAAAGCATTTTTATTTGCTCCTGTATCTTTCCCACAAAACAACAAAAACTTCATCAAAAACAATAAAAATAAAAAACAGAAAATAATCCATATTCAATAAAATAACTCTCTTAATTCCAAAACTCACACAATGAAGTTCCCCTGCCAAACACCATGGGTTCTGGTCCAAGAGAAGTGCTAAGAGTCACCTTGTGGTTAATGGATCTTCCCCCTGCTCCCACCTCCACCCAAATGAGTACCTCAATCTAGAAAGGTTTAAATTACGACTCTATTGGAACATTGAAATCTAAAGGATGGATGGGCAGCAGAAGATGTGGTGGTCCTGTAAAGATTTGACTCCTTTAAATATTCCTACAACGTCATTAAACATTAGGGATTGAATCATGCTGCCACATTACTTCTATTATTTATCCCCTAAATTCTCAGTAAAGCAAAGATCATCGAACATAAATTAGTAATTAGGAGGAAGAATGAGCAACAATTACCAGATTAAAATATAGCAAATCCATGCCCAAGAGACCTGTTCTGAGCCATTTCATCCTCCTAGAAAAACTGATGTGTCCCAGATTAAAAAAAAAAAAAGTAATAAAATGACAGATTTGATGAAAGTCTCTACAAGGCCACAAATGTTAAGTGCATGCAGTCACAGAGCTCCTTCTTCCTCATATCTCCTCTCTTGCTCTCATTCTGTTCTTCCAGACCTTAAGCAATTTCATTTGAGTATTAGACATAAACAGAAAGAAACCAATGTGGAACATGCGTTAAACTGGAAGGAGGAATGAAAAGAGGCAGATGAGGAACACAAACCATGGAAAATTTACTCACTCTAACATGTGAAAAGTCAGACAAAGAATTTCTACTCCCTCAAAGAAATTACAGCTCTGAACTCTTTCTTTAAATTATTTCTTAAAGATCAAGGAGTGGGTTCAATGTTTAAAGAAGAGACTACTGAAATAGGTGAAAAGGGAGCTTATCAGCTCAGAACGGAAGAGTAAGACAAAAAGCAACACAATAGAGATAAAAGCTAGATTAGTACCCAAGCATGCACAGACACACACACAGACTCAGAAATATAATGAATAGAATTCTGCAATTGACAGAAAACATGAAAAAGAACAATGATTTAAAATTGAGTATAGATGATAATAGACAGAGAACATAAGTAAAGAGATCTAACAAGTGCATTATTGCTATCTTTTCCTAGGGGAAGAAAAAAGAACTGAACAACAAGAAAAGAAAATTACTCAAATCAAAAATAGAGGAAAACAATCCTGAAATGATGGCTTTAGTCAGCAGATCAAAGAAGTATATCATGTTCCAAGAAAAATCAATACAGTAGGGTCAACACTGAGACATAACCTCTGGAAGTTATTGAACTATAAGGATGAAAGAAAGAATCATACAGACATCCAGGTAGGAAAACAAAACTTCACATGCTAGTCTAGCCTGTTTAGCTATAGAAGCACTCTTGCTAGTAGATAGTGTAACAGTACAGTCAAATTTTGAAAGGAAGAAAGGATGAACCTGTAATTTTATACCTAGTATGTTTATATAACAAGTATTATTAACTAGTATGTTTTAATCTATAGACCTAATTTGGGTATCTCTAGTTGTTCCAATATTGTTTTTTCCCCGCAAAAGAAAATTTCAAATCATATCTTGTACTTCATTGCCATGTTTGTTCAGTCTAGAACAATTCCACCCATTTGTTTTTGCATTCTTCACACTGATATTCTTTAAGAAAAAGTCTCATAAATTGGTGGTTCAAAAACTGTCCCCAAACCATGAAGGGTAAGGAAAAACAAAGAGGCAAGCCACTTCAGATTGGTAGTGGCAGATTTAATGAGCAAGGGAACTTACATACTTGTCTTGTCTTGGATTGCAGCAAGATACTTTAACTTAAAAGTTTATGCAGAGGCCTTAACTGGCTTCAGTCATGTACACCATCCATACACCTTACTGTCTCAAGGCCATGTCCTTGAAACAGTTCCTAGTGTGGGAATGGTGGGCAAAATGTACATTCTGAGGACAGGGAAGGGGTTGAGGAACTTCCAGTTGCCCAGGCCCAGCTTAAAGGTCAACCAATGGTCATATCCTCTACATGAACTCCTCTAGCAATTGGAGATATTTCATTAAAATTATAATCAGGTTGTGTATATTTGTTAGGAATACCACAGACACGATCTTAAACAAGTGATCAAATTAAAATCACCAGTAATGGGACAGTTGATATCATGTTCCTTTTCATATAATTAATGGAGAATAATAAGCCCAAATTTTAAAATCTTAATATATCTGATATAAAGTATAAACATAGTCCTGGCTATACTTTTTTTAAAAAAATAAATTAGTATACCTAGTGAACGTGAGCTCCCTGTCATACTATCATCCCAACCCCTCCCTGTCATACTATCATCCCAACCCATTCTGATATTTTTGATAAAACATGCCAAATTAACCCCTAAGTCGATTCACTATTTTGTTTTTACTAAGTATATAACTAAAATCTGTTTCTTGCACATTTCTGTCAATATTTTATATTAATAATCTTTAATATTTGCTGATCTATTTGAAAAAATCTTATTGATGGCCATACACACATGACTTTGTGTCTTTTCATATAGTTATAGGTCATTTTTATAATTCTTCTGTGAATTGTTTATTTGTATCCTTTGCATACTTTTATTGTGCATATTTTTTCTTATTTATTTGTAAGCTGCTCTTTATGTTTCTTTGCATATTGACCATATATGATACATATATATCATACATAGATAATACTGCCAATATGTATTCTCCCCATACAAGGTTAACTCTCTTTTATTCAGTTACACTTTACACTAGATCACTGAAAGAAACACAAAATCAAAAGTCTCATTGTTTTAATTTTACCAAAGGGAAACCTAAGACCTACAGAGAGAAGCATATTAATTTACTCTAAGTCAGACAACTAAAGCCTTAGTCTTATATGAGGATGCCAAAATAACCATAAAATAGTGGGGGGGGGATTTAGAATTTATATTTTGTCAAAAGACCTGGGTTGGAGCTCAATCTGATTTAATAATAGATTGACATTATATCTATGTTGAGCAAGGACTTTAAAACCCCTGAAAGGCAACTGAACTTGGAATCCAAAAGCATGTGTTCAAGTCTTGGCTATCCTAATTATTAGCTATATGCCCTTGCTGCAAATCAAATTCCTCATTTGTAAAATAAGAATACAATACATTACCCACATATTTCAAATTGGTGATGTGAGAACCAAATGTCATAAAATATGAAAGAGCTTTATGCCTTTAACATATTACACAAATATAGGCAAACCCAGAGTGACTTTGGGTGCTACAAGGTAATTCCCCACCTAAAAAAACATTTCTTGGAGGAGGGGCAAGATGGCAGAAAGCTGGGTGACCCCATTTCCGGGAGTCCCCTGAAGTGAGCTGAATACCTACAAAACACACTGCAAGAACACTGTGAGCACCCATGAAATCAGCTTGAAATGTAATATTTCACACTTCTGGATCTCTACAGGGGAAGAAGAACATCAACAAAGAGGTAGAGTGGAGTGGGAATGCTCGGAGGGATATCCAAAGACAAAGGGACATGGGGGAGGGAACCCACAGAGGCGACCCACTGGAAAGCAATACCCCAGCATGAAAGTGCTCTGTGTTTGGGGAATAACAGCAGATTACAGTCTGATTAAAAGCAGGCAAAAACAGAGAGCCTGAGAGGCAGCCAGGGAATGCTGACCGCCAGGGATGTAGATCTGCGCAGAGAAGGCGCTCCCTGGTGCCATGTGAGGGAACACAGCAAAGTGGAGTATCTTTTAAACTGCCACTTTTTTTCCCCCACTGCTTTTAATCGGCCCCTTGGACAAGGCGCGTGCAGCCTCCAGGGGAGGCGATTTTGAAGACTTGAGCACGACCTGTGGGACCGCAGGATCTCAATTCCTCTTGCGTGGGTCTGCACTACAGAGGCTCTCTGGACAGAAACAAGGTCACAGGACCTGAAATCTGTTGCAGTGTCGGTGGCGCGGGAGCAGAATGACAAGCAGGGGCTTTGGGCACCATTCTGACCAGCGGCTGTGGGTGTGCCCAGTTGTGACAAGTGGCCAAAGGGGAAGATACAGGGAGAGGCTGCGAGCCCTGCACCATCCAGAGGGTTCATAGCCTAGGGCTCTCTCTGGGAAATAGGTCTGGGTGCAGACATCTTGCTCTGGTCTGACTTTCTGAATAGCTGCAAAAAGCTGCAAAAGAACAAATCCTCTTGTGAACAAAAGCCTGAAAACATGGTTGCTATGAAGCCCACCCCCTAGGAAGGAGGTGGAGAGACTCAGCCCAGGTACAATGGGCTGAAAAACAGCACGACAGACCCCACCCCCAGAAGGCAAGCCAGAACAAGAGGACAACACCAAAACTGTAAAACCCCAACATCGGGGGAAAGACAATATATTAAGCTCCTGGTAGTATCCCCAAAGCTGTATGCTTTATAGATACAGCTTTTCATTTTATTTTCTTTTTTAATTTTTTTCTATTTTTACATTTAAAGTTTTCACTTTAAATTTAAAATTCAGTCTCATGGTTTTTGTTCTTTTAATTTTTAACCCACTTATTATTACAATGTGATATTAATACAACACTCCATTATAACTTTTTACCTTGAAATTTTTTCAAACACATACCTGTGTTTTCTGTTGTTATTCCTTCTTTTATTTGTTTGTTCTTTCTTTTTTTTCTTTTTTCTCTCTTATTTCCTTTATTCTTTTCTTTTAAATATAAATATAGTTATAAGCTTCAAGGTAATCCTTCATTCCTATTCAATACTACCACTATATACAAATCAGTTTTAATCTCCCTATATCTTTAGAAAGTGGGCTCCTCTAACAATAATAAGACAAACCCAGAAAGATCTGAAATACTTTCCTTGCCCACAAGGAGGGCTTGCACTCACCTTCCCACCCTATTTTTCTACCAATGTTTCTATGTAATTGTTTTTGCCTTTGTAATATATAAATACTGGTCTTGGAGGCCATTTGGGTTGGGCTTAGCTTTTTGATCTCTTCAACTTTCTTTTACTCTTGATGGTCTTTTTCTTTACTCTGTTGTAGTTTTGTACGATATAAATCCTACTATTGGGGCCCATTCTGGCCAGGTTTTTTTCTTGCTTCTTTTCTCTTTTGCTCTTTTTTTTCTTCCTTTTTGGGAGTGACTTCTGATTGCTCTGAAATCTTCCAACGAGCAATTCACCTGGATAGTGGTTGATATATTCAGCTATATATCCAACCACCCCTCACCAAAATGACTTGGAGGAGGAAAACCAACAGAAGAAAAACACAGAGACTGCAACCCCTGTCACAGAATTACTGGAAATGAACATAAACAATATGACAGAAATGTATTACAGGGTAGCAATCATCAAAGCAATGGCTAATTGGAAAAGAACATTAGTGATAAGATAGAAGAACTAATGACAGAAGTAAAAGTCAAACGGGCAGAGGTTAGAAAGGCTATTAATGAGATGCAATATAATTTAAATACGTTAACAGCTAGAACAGGTGAAGCTGAAAATTGTATTAGTGATTTAGAAGACAGATGGATTAAGAAGGAGGAACAAGAGAAGTCTTGGAACAAACAGCTAAAATCCCACAAAAATAGAATTAGGGAAATAAATGATGCCATGAAACGCTCCAATATCAGAATTATTGGAATCCCCGAAGGAGTTGAAAGAGAGAGAGGCCTCAAAGATATAGTTGAACAAAACCTGGGTGAAAATTTCCCTAATCTGGGGAATGAAACAAGTGTTTGTGTCCTAGAGGCAGAGAGGACATACCCCCAAGATCAATAAGGCCAGAAAAAGCTCCAAGGACATAATTGTGAAATTCATAAATCATAAAATCAAAGAATATGTCTTAAAGGCAGCTAGGGGGAAGTGATCCCTTACACATAGAGGGAGGACCATCAGAATAACATCAGACCTATCCACAGAAACCTGACAAGCCAGAAAGGGCTAGCAAAACATATTCAGGAAACTACATGACAAAAAAATGCAACCAAGGATAACGTACCCAGCAAGGTTAACTTTCAAAATGGAAGGAGAGATAAAGAGCTTCCAAGACCACCAAGGTCTAAAAGATTATGCAACCACCAAGCCAGCACTACAGAAATATTAAGAGAGGTTCTATAAAAGAGAAACGAAGCTAAGAGTAGCACAGAACAGAAATTTACAGAGGTAATCTATAGAAACATGAACTTCACAGGCAACATGATGTCAATAAAAATGTATCTATCAATAATCACTCTCAAGAGAAATGAAGCCAAGAGTAACACAGAACAGAAATTTACAGAGGTAACCTATAGAAACATGAACTTCACAGGCAACATGATGTCAATACAAACATATCTATCAATAATCACTCTCAATGTGAATGGACTAAATGTTCCAATAAAAAGGCACAGGGTTGCAGACTGGAAAAAATGACAGGACCTGTCCATATGCTGTTTACAAGAGACACATTTTAAATCTAAAGACACTTCCAGATTGAAAGTGATGGAATGGAGGACCATCTTTCATGCCAATCGACCCCAAAAGAAAGCTGGGGTAGCGATTCTCATATAAGACAAATTAGAGTTTAATCTAAAGATTGTCAGAGACACAGAAGGATGCTACATCATTCTCAAAGGGTCTATACACCAAGAAGATCGAACAGTTGTAAATATTTATGCCCCCAACATGGGAGCACCCAACTATATAAGCCAAATGTTAAGCAAAATAGTCATATTGATACGAATATATTCATTTTAGAAGATCTTAACACACCACTCTCAGCAATGGACAGCTCATCTAAACAGAAAATCAACAAAGAAACAAGAGCTTTGAATGACATATTGGACCAGATGGATCTCATAGATAATATTCAGAACATTCCACCATAAAACAGAACACTCATTCTTCTCAAGTGCACATGGAACTTTCTCCAGAATAGACTACATACTAGGCCACAAATCAGGGCTCAACCCATACCAGAAGACTGAGATTATTCCCTGCATATTCTCTGACCACAATGCCGTGAAACGAACTCAACCACCATAAAAAATTCAGAAGAAAATCAAACACTTGGAAGCTAAAGACGATCCTGCTCAAGAATCTATGGATCAACCAGGAAATCAAAGAAGAACTGAAACACTTCATGGAAGCCAAGGAGAATGAAGATACATCAATCCAAAACCTATGGGATACAGCAAAGGCAGTCCTAAGGGGGAAATACATAGCCATCCAAGCCTCACTCAAAAAAAATTGAAAAATCCTGAATACACCAACTCTCATTATAGCTTAAAGAACTGGAAAATTAACTACAATTTGAACCAACCCCATACACAACACGGGAAATAATTAAGATTAGAGCAGAGATCAATGAATTAGAAACTACAGATACAATACAACACATCAACGAAACTAGAAACTGGTTCTATGAAAGAATTAGTAAGATCAATAAACCATTGGCCAAACTAATCCAAAAGAAAAGGGAGAAGACCCAAATTAATAAAATTATGAATGAAAGGGAAGAGATCACAACTAACACCAAGGAAATAGAAACAATCATCAGAAATTACTATCAACAGTTATATGCCAATAGTTTAACAACCTAGATGATATGGATGCATTCCTGGAAACCTAAGAACTTTCAAGACTGAAACAGGAAGAAATTGACAATCTGAATAGACCAATATCTAGTAATGAGATTGAAGCAGTGATCAAAAACCTCCCCCAAAACAAGAGTCAAGGCCCAGACGGATTCCTTGGGGAATTCAACCAAACATTCAAGGGAGAAATAACACCTATTCTCCCGAAGCTATTTCAGAAAATAGAAACAAGAAAAACTTCCAGACTCCTTCTATGAAGCCAGCATTACTCTAATCCCCAAACCAGACAAAGACCCCATCAAAAAGGAGAATTTCAAACCAATATATCTAATGAATATGGATGTCAAGATTCTTAACCAGATCCTTGCTAACAGGATCCAACAATACATTAAAAAGATTATCCACCATGACCAGCAATGGGGATGCAAGGGTGGTTCAACAGTCGCAAATCAATCAATGTGATAGAACAAATCAATAAGAGAAGAGAGAAGAACCACATGGTACTCTCAATTGATGCAGAAAAGGCATTTGACAAAATACAACACCCGTTCCTGATGAAAACTCTTCCAAGTAGAGGGATAGAGGAAACATTCCTCAGACTCATAAAATCTATCTACGAAAATCCCACAGCGAATATTTCAATGGGGAAAGACTGACAGCATTCCCTCTGAGGTTAGGAACAAAACAAGGATGCCCACTCTCACCACTACTGTTCAACATAATGTTAGAAGTCATAGCAACAGCAATCAGACAAGAAAAGGAAATAAAATGTATTCAAATTAGCAAAGAAGAAGTCAAACTCTCTTTCCTTGCAGATGACATGATACTCTATGTGGAAAACCCAAAAGACTCTACCCCCAAACTACTAGAACTCATACAACAATTCGGTAATATCGCAAGATACAAAATCAATGCACAGACATCAGTTGCATTCTTATACACTAACAATGAAAATATATAAAGGGAAATCAGAGAATCAATTCTGTTTACTATAGCAACAACCATAAGATACTTAAGAATAAACCTAACCAAAGAAGTTAAGGATCTGTACTCAAGGAACTACAGAACACTCATGAAAGAAATTGAAGAAGACACAAAAAGATGGAAGAGCATTCCATGCTCATGGATCAGAAGAATAAACATTGTTAAAATGTCTATACTGCCCAGAGCATCTATACTTTCAATGCCATTCTGATCAAAATTCCACAAACATTCTTCAAAGCGTTGGAACAAACAATCCTAAAATTTATATGGAACCAAAAAAGACCCCGAATCCATGAGCATGGATTAGAATCAGGTCTATTTCTCTGTTTTTGTGCCAGTACCATGCTTTCTTAGTAATCACAGCTTTGTAATAAAACCTGAAGTCAGGTAACAAGATGTTACCAGCTTTGTTTTTCTTCTTCAGCAATTCCTTAGTGATTCCTTAGTGAAGTTCATGTTTTCGATAGATTACCTCTGTAAATTTCTGTTCTGTGTCACTCTTGTGTTCATTTCTCTTTTATAGAACCCCTCTTAGTATTTCTTGTAGTGCTGGCTTGGTGGTTGCATAATCTTTTAGACCTTGACCATCCTGGAAGCTCTTTATTTCTCCTTCCATTCTGAAAGTCAACATTGCTGGGTACATTATTCTTGGTTGCATATTTTTGTCATGTAATTTCTTAAATGTGTCTTGCCAGCCATTTTTGGCTTGCCAGGTTTCTGTGGATAGGTCTGACGTTATTCTGATGGTCCTCCCTCTATATGTAAGGGATTGCTTCCCCCTAACTGTTCTTAAGACATAGTCTTTGGTTTTATGATTCATGAATTTCACAATTATGTCCCTGGAGCTTTTTCTGGCCTTATTGATCTTAGGGGTATGTCCTCTCTGCCTCTAGGACACAAACACTTGTATCATTCCCCAGATTAGGGAAATTTTTACCCAGGATTTGTTCAACTATATCTTCTAGGCCTCTCTCTCTTTCAACTCCTTTGGGGATTCCATTAGTTCTGATATTGGAGTGTTTCATGGCATCATTTATTTCCCTAATTCTGTTTTCATGGGCTTTTAGCTTTTGCTCCAAGACTTCTCTTGTTCCTCCTTCTTAATCCATCTGTCTTCTAAATCACTAATACGATCTTCAGCTTCACTTACTCTAGCTGTTAGCATATTTAAATTATATTGCATCTCATTAATAGGCTTTCTAACCTCAGCTTTCACTTCTGTTATTAGGGCTTCCATTTGGAGAATAATGTTCTTTTCCAAATTAGCCATTGCTTGGATGACTGCTGCCCTGAATTCCATTTCTGTCATATTATTTATGTTCATTTTCAGTAATTGTGTGACCAGGGTTGCAGTCTCAGTGTTCTTGTTCTGTTGGTTGTTCCTCCTTCAAGACATTGTGATAAGGAGTGGTTGAGGGGGTGTGTAGCTAAATATATCAGCCACTATCCAGGTGAATTGGTTGCTGGAAGGTTTTAGAGCAATCAGAATTCACCACCGAAAAGGAAGAAGAAAGAAAAAAGAGAAGGGGAGAAAGGAAGCAAGAAAAAAAAAAAAAAAAACCAGTGGTAGGATTTATATGGTTCAAAACTATGACAGGGTAAAGAAAAAGCCCATCAAGAGAAAAAGAAAGTTGAAGAGATCAAAAAGCTAAGCCCAACCTGAATGACCCTCAAGACCAGTATTTATATAATACAAAGGCAAAAACAATTACACAGAAACACTGACAGACTAGGGTTGGAAGGTGATTGCAGACACTCCTTGTGGGCAAGGCAAGTATTTCAGATCCTCCTGGGTTTGTCTTGTTATTATTGTTAGAGGAGACCACTTTCTAAAGATATAGGGAGATCAGAACTGGTTTGTATATAGGGGTAGTATTGAATATGGATGCAGTATTACCTTGAAGCTTATAACTATATGTATATTTAAAATTAAAAAGAGTAAAGGAAACAAAAAAGGGGAAAAACAGCAAAAACAAACGAGAAGCAACAACAACAACAGAAAACACAGGTATGTGTTTGAAAAAATTTCAAGGTAGGGAGTGTAGTATTAAGTATCACGTTGTAGTAAGTGGGTTAAAATTAATAGAGCAAAAACTGTGAGAGTGAATTTTTAAGTTTAAAGTAGAAACTTTAAAAGTAAAAATAGAAGAGTTAAAAAAGAAAATAAGGTAAAAAAGCTATATCTATAATGCGTACACCTTTTGGGGTAGTACCAGGAGCTTAATATATTGCCTTTCCCCTGATGTTGGGGTTTTACAGTTTGGGTGTTGTCCTCTTTTGCTTCTGGCTTACCCACTGGGGTAGGGGCTTGCCACTGTTTTTCAGTCCCTTCTACCTGGGCTGCGTCTCTCTGCCCCCTTCCTAGGGACTGGGGTCTATGGCAATCAAGTTGTCAGGTTTTAGTTCTCTGGAGGGTTTGTTCTTATGCCGCTGTTTGCAGCTTTTCAGGAAGTCAGGTCAGAGCAAGATATCTGCGCCCAGACCTCCTTCCCAGAGAGAGCCTCTAACTAGCAACCCTCTGGACAATGGGGGGGGGGCACAGCGTCTCCCTGTATCTTCTCCGTTGGCCACCTATCACAACTGGGCCCAGCTACAGACGCTGGTTTGATTCGTGTCAGAAGCCCTTGCCATGGAAACCGCAACTGATTTTGGGTCATGTGACCTTGTCTCTGCCTAGGTAGTCTGTGGTGCACTTCCACACAGGAGGGACTGAGGTCCCGTGGCCCTGAAGGTGGTGCTCAAGTCTGCAAAATCGCCTTCCATGAGAGGGTCCGAGCCTGACCCACTGGGTGAAGAGAAGTGACAGAGAAAAGCAGCAGAGGAAAGAAAAAAAAAAAAAAAAAGGAAAAAAGCAGTGGAAAAATAGACTCCGCTCCACCGTTCCCTTGCATGGCACTGGGGAGTGCTTTCTATACAGATCTATCCCCGTTTCCCTGGCTGCCCCTCACACTCCATTTTGTCTGCTTTGAATCAGACCATAAACTGCTGTTGTTCCCCAAACACAGAGCACTTTCATGTTGGGGTATTGCTTTCCAATGGATCGCCTCCACGGGCTTCCTCCTCCGTACCCCTTGTCTTTGGATATCCCTCTAATCACTCATACTCCACTCTACCTCTTTGCCAATGCTCTTTGTCACCTATAGTGATCCAAAAGTGTGAAATATTACATTTCAGGCTGATTTCATTGGGTGCTCACAGTGTTCTTACAGTGTTTTTTGCAGGAATTGAGCTCACTTCAGGTGACTCCCCAAAATGGGGTCACCCGGCCTTCTGCCATCTTCTCCCCTCTCCTCCAGTGTCACCAAGTTCTTTAGCTCTTATTCTCAGACAGCTCTGGAGATCAGAAGTGAGCTGGGCACAGTTGTCATGCAGTTGGAAAATAGAAAGGTCTTGGGCTAGCCTGCGGTGGCTGCAATGCCCTTCTGAGCTCTGGTTCCTTATGTGCTCTCGGCTTGTCTTTATGGATTCACCAAAAGTTAATAATCATTTTATATGAACTATAAACACAACTACTGGCATATAACAGATTGTTATGAAATCTATCATAAGATAGGCAAACTTCTCATGTGATACGTGTCCTTTTAAAAATATTTTTCAACCTAACCATTTCATCTTCTCAGAAAAAGATATGTAAATTAAACTTAGTATAAGCAAGGTCATCCAACACCTTGCTGCAAAGAAATTATTAGAGGAAAATAAGACCATTAATTGAGTATCCATCACTTTGATGAAACTATACATTGAAATTCCCTCACTTAACACCTATTTCTTCCAGCTTTAGAACAATGTGTATTAATAGAGGGTAAGGATTTCCTTATCAGCATTAACAAGTTGCTGAAAATAATTCAAATGCAGAATATTCAGAACATTTTTTTTAAATGCAAGGGTTTCTTCTTTTATAACAGAAATATTTATTTCTTTTATACCTGGGATATTTTCATGCTGTTTTACTGACAGATGTGAATGGTAAAGTGATAGCTTATTTATTACAATTAGGCAACTATAAATAATCAAAATGTTCTCAATTTCAGTTTAGTAATATTAAGAAGATGAAAAAATTTGGTACAGCATACATGTCTAGGAAACTGTGTATCATAAACTAAACAAGAAAAGGACTATGAACTGACTTAATTAGAAACATATATAAAAGCCCCCAAGGGTGCAAAAACTCTGCTTTCCTTATTATAGATCTAATACCTCAGAAAAAAAAAAACATAAATTAAAAAGATGTGTAAATTGGGGCACCTGGGTGGCTCAGTCGGTTGGGCAACTGCCTTCTGTTCACGTCATGATCCTGGAGATCCGGGATCGAGCCCCACATCGGGATCCCTACTCAGCGGGAAGCCTGCTTCTCCCTCTCTCACTCCCCCTGCTTGTGTTCCCTCTTCCACTGTGTTTCTGTCAAATAAATAAATCTAAAAAAAATGTGTAAATTAAAACACTTCAGTCCTATAGTTTAATGATTCCCTTGATATATATTTGTGGATGTTTACTCTTTGATAATAATCTTCTGTAATTTTGCCGTATCTCTCCTTTTCACATAGGTCAGGCCATAATTCTTCTGAACATCAGTATTTCAATAAAGTACATATAGAGGTTCCATTTTAAAGTCAATCTCTATGATCTGAATAAAGGTCATCTTAGCATAATTTACAGGTGAAGAGGTTATCACTGCTCTTGATTTCCATCACAAGGCTCCTCAATACTAAATTCTCAGTGAATGAATCAACAATGCAATTTGAACATAAATCTCATAGAAATTTCTTTTAAAATGACAATTTGTTTAATTTTAACAATTACCTGATTTTAAGCTTTTCTGCACTTCATGATCCACAGCTTCTAGACTTTTTCACTTACCAAAAATTCAGAAATGCCTTTATCATTAAAGATTCCTTGGTGGTGGACTAGTCCCAAAATAAAAAAAATAACAAATCACTAAACCTAGGAGCAAGATCAGCAATCTCTACTCTCTAGTTAAAAGATTATACACTAACAATGACCTAGTTGAGGTTTTTTTCTAGTCAGTTAAAATCAACAATAACAACAAAAATAAGTGAGTTACTAGTACTTAAAAATAAGTGTTTGTCCTGTGAAATTTTGAGTTTTCGGTTTCCCTTTGAAAGTGGGACATCTAGCGCTCAACAATCACATTCCCACATGATAGCAATTGCTGGAGCTAACCTGAGGTTGCCCCCTCCAGCTATGGCACACCCACTTCAGGTCTCTGCAGTCCTCACCACTTCTTCTCATGTTGATCATTCTGTCTCAAGTCTTCATGAAAAATAAGTGTTAGGAAAAAAGATGCCCACATTGTTTTTCTAAGATTTATTTATTTGAGAGAGAGAGAGAGAGAGTACAGGGAGAAGGGCAGAGGGAGAGAAGCAGCTCTCTGTTAAGCATGAAACCCAATGTGGGGCTCAATCTCACAATCATGTCCTGAGCCAAAATTAAGAGTCAGACGCTTGGCCAACTGAGCCATGCAGGTGCCCCAAGATGTCCAGGTTGGTCTTGTCTTGTCTTGTGTCTTGTGTCTTGTCTTGTGTCTTGTCTTTTCTCTTTCTTTCTTTCTTCTTTTTTTAAAATATATTACAATTAAGTCTACTGATTTTGACCCATATTACCAGAGGAAGAGTGTTTCCTACATGCAAAAAAAGATGACTCATAATTTAGGGGTAGGGGCATTATTTGTCTCTCCCAACAAGGTTAGGTTTGCTTCTCCAGAACTTTGTCTCCATAGCTAGATTCTCTTTCCTCTGAGACCTTCTAAAGGAGAAGAACTAAATTTCACCTGAAGACACACGTATAGATTTTCATTGCACTGTCTGTTCTCCCTCCCTTTCCCCATTATGAATTCCTCAAAACGGCCTTTATCATTTCTGATGTAGCTTGAACTTGAAACTGCAGAAGGACAGTTCATCAGTTCCTGACTGTCAGTGACTGAAGAAGAAGCTGAGAATCCAGACAAAAGTTGAAAGGCTATTTTCTTTGGGGTAGCAGTGAGGTGCTTCACATGAATTGTAAAACTACATCATTCTAGCTTTTGAAGTCATTTGGGGAGAATAGGCCACACTCCATTTAGCCATCCAGGTCTTTGGCTTGTATTCCAAGATGAGATGGAAACTTGGCCTAAGAGTCACAGCATAGGACTGGCAAGATAGGGGGAACGTGCAATGAAGCCAGATCACAATGAAACGTCATTCACTGTCACCAAATAACATCACATCACTTACACCCATGCAAGAAGTTTGTATTGTTACTAACATTTGGGCAAAAAATACATTAAAAATAATAACAATAATAAGCTGCACAATACAAGAAGGGAAAAGTCACATTAGGGTAAGGGGGGTTAGAGAGGAAAGAAAACTTAAAACACCCAAAGTAGAGCATATTCACTATTGACCACAATCCAGAGGAGACTACTGCATTTGGGAGAGATGCACATGTAGGCAAAAACTAGGCACAAATCCAGGACAAATTCTCCCAAGGGGCATCTAGAAAGGAAATCCTTTTATTCTTATTTTGAAATGAAAGTGAAGCAGAAACCCTGTTTTCCCCCAAAAATGACCTTTGTTAGGTCCTTGTGGAGGGTCTGAGTTTGTTCAGCTGAAATTTAATGCTACTCTACAGATCTATCAGTTGATTCTAATACACAAAGAAGAGTATTTTCTGAACACCTTTCAGCTGCACAGGATGTTCTCTCTGCTCAGATCTTTACTTTGCATGGCTGGCTCCTTCTCAACCTCCACAGTTTATATATCATATAGTTTATACCTCACTTCCTCACACACATAGTCCTTGATCCGTCACCATCTAAAACAGGCTTCTTCCTGTGATTCAGAATCTTAGTATCTTATTTAGTTGCATTATAACACACACCACAAAGCATAATTTCTTTTTGTTTCTTTTCTTCCTTCCCGACTGACTCTCCACCCCACCCCACTACATTGTTAGTGCTAGGAAACTACAGAATGTGTTGGTCTGTTTCATAAATGTGTCCTCTGGGCACCTTGAAAAGCATCTGTCACACTCATTGCTCTATGTTTTTTTTTTTTAAATAAATGTTCATGGGTGAGTCAATAAAAATTATTCCAAGGTTAGATTCATTAGATGATTAAATTCATTAGATAGATATAAACTAAATGAAACAAGTTCTTTATGGAAGGATTCCTATAAACTATTGAGAGCCTCTAAGAGGAGTCTACACTTTTTTCCCCCACTTATTCCACTATGAAACTACTTTTTCATGGACCATCTGTTATTGTCTGCTCTATCTGGTTTCTATCATCTCTTAATTAGAAATATCAATTGGCTTAGGGAGTAGGACAACTCCCTACACAAAAATGCCTATAAAGTAATCCATTTGGTTGCCATAACCCAGATAGACACACCTGCATGAGCATCCAAAATCATTTTATGCCTTCATCATGCAATCTTCTAATTTATAATTTATATGAAACTCTCTTCTCTGCCACCCAATGATTCTGATTTCTAGGTTAAATTTATTGATATAAATCAATAAATTGGAATTGTGACTTACAAATCCATCTACTATAAATTCGACCAGCATAGGGCACCTGGGTGGCTCAGTTCGTTAAGCGACTGCCTTCGGCTCAGGTCATGATCTCGGAGACCCGGGATCAAGTCCCACGTCAGGCTCCCTGCTCAGCAGGAAGCCTGCTTCTCCCTCTCTCACTCCCCCTGCTTGTGTTCCCTCTCTGGCTGTGTTTCTCTCTGTCAAATAAATAAAAAATCTTAAAAAAATTTTTTTTAAAATAAATAAATAAATAAATAAATAAATTCGACCAGCATAAAACTGAACCCTCCTGGATAAAATTATGACAGATCAATTCTCTGGTACTGGAAAACTAAGGAACAGAGTCTCAGTCAAAATATAACCCTACTTCACAGGCTCCTGGCTATGACTTTATCTATAATAATAGAAAATCTGAAAAGTAGCTTCATAAAATCACCATAGAACTTAAAAATATGTTATAGGACATTGTTACTGGTATCCTTGGAGATCTCTGTTGAGCATGATCCTTTGACTGAATGAAAATACCAATCAGTGGAAAGTTAATTCATGCATTTATTCATTCATTTACCAAATATATGTCAAATAATTTCTAATGTGTCACACCTGTTCTGGTATGGAACTACAGTGATAAGAGAGCACCTGCTCTCAAGTAGCTCAGAGGCCAGAGAAAATGGACTGAAATATGAAATAAAATTAAGATTAAAATACCTCCATTATAAGGGTTATGATAAAATTTATTAATGATACTCTAGAACACATAGAGAAGCATATCTTGAATTCAAAGAGACTAGTATCTTGGAAGTACTAACCCTTGCTGGGCCATGAATATCAAGGATAAATATCATAGTATCATTCAGTGATGCCGAGTGCATATTAACTACCTGCCAAATATAGGATTCCTCCCAAATAATGGAAGAAAGTATTACCATTAGCCAGAATGCACTACTTTAAACTAACTGTTCTCATGAGTATTCTGAAGCTCAGCTGAAAACAGTGAAGTTTGAAACTGTGAGCACCTGTGGGATTCATGTCCTAATTTTTAGGTGTTTTGTGTTCTTTGTATTTATTAAATTCCACATAGTAAAGCAGTGTACCTGGATTATGTTAGCATGCTTTCTACCAGAGAGGTGTTTGTGGAGTTACCATGTAATATCATTAGAAGATTCTCATTCTCACAGTGGAAATACATTTTTACTTGACGTCCCTTATGTAAGAGACCCCCCAAAATAATCTAAACTTTAGCACCTAGAAAAAAATGACTTTCCAGACACACCTGAAATTCACTTGAATTTCTATCATACAAAAATTATGATTCATCCCATGTTCCTTCCCCTTTGTGTTAAGGAAGAGTGTAAGAAAATAAAGGGTTTAGATGTGACTATATCCTCATGGATTCCAGTACAAATATTTTTATTCTTCTAAATTATTTCTGATAATGTGTGTCAGTTACTTTTTCTTCTTTTATATATATTCAAACACCACAAACCATTAAAAGCCCTTTTGAAGTAAAAAGTATTCTAAAATATTAATAAATAAATGAACAGAGAGGTAGATGGTTTCATGGATAGATAAATGATGGTAACTTTCATTCTCTTAAAAACAGATCTTCAGATATTTGCAAATGGCATATCAGATCAATGACTAGTATCAAAATCTATAAAGAACTTATCAAACTCAACACCCAAAGAACAAATAATCCAATCAAGAAATGGGCAGAAGACATGAACAGACATTTCTCCAAAGAAGACATCCAAATGGCCAATAGACACATGAAAAAGTGCTTAACATCCCTCAGCATCAGGGAAATACAAATCAAAACCACAGTGAGATACCACCTCACACCAGTCAGAATGGCTAAAATTAACAAGTCAGGAAATGACTGATGTTGGCGAGGATGTGGAGAAAGGGGAACACTCCTACACTGTTGGTGGGAATGCAAGCTGGTGCAGCCATTCTGGAAAACAGTATGGAGGTTCCTCCAAAAGCTGAAAATAGAGCTACCCTATGACCTAGCAATCGTACTACTGGATATTTATCCTAAAGATACAATTGTAGTGATCCAAAGGGACACATGCACCCAAATGTTTATAACAACTATGTCCACACCAGCCAAACTATGGAAAGAACATAAATGTCCATCAACAGATGAATGGATAAAGAAGATGTGATGTAGATATAAAATGGAACACTATGCAGTCTTCAAAAAGAATGAAATCCTGCCATTTGCAATGACATGGACAGAACTGGAGCATATAACACTGAGCAAAATAAGTCAATCAGAGAAAGACAATTATCATATGATCTCTCTGATATGAGGAATTTGAGAGGCAGGGTAGGGGGGTCATAGGGGGTAGGGAAGGAAAAATGAAACAAGATAGGACCAGGGAGGAAGACAAACAATATGACTCTTAATATCAGGAAACAAACTGAGGATTGCTGGGGGGTGGGGTGAAGGGATATGGTGGCTACATTATGGAAAAATATTAATGAAGAGAAAAAAAACAGATCTTCAAATATAGTTAATATTAGTGCTGCATCATGCTTTTTCTACATCATGCTTTTTAATCAATAAAAATATTATTACTATAATTTAAAAGTATATTTTATACTCAAGAATGTACTTAGTTTTTCATAATTTGTTAAAGTCACAGGATATATATTTATACTTTTAATCACAGCATTAATAAATTAATATTTTCTAACTACTCTAAGTGCTTATTTCATAAATTGTTCTAAAAATATTACAAACAGTATGCTAAAACTTGAGAATTATCAAGAGGTTTAACTATACAGTGTATGGTTAACTGAGGAAATACAAGTATCCCAAGAAAAAAACAATGGCAAATATTTTTTAATACTTCCTAAGATACTTCAAATAAAATTTTAACAAAGCATCATTGTCTCTTTTGTGTTACAATGTTAACATTTAAAACAACTGTGCCTTAGGATGGAACTAACATCAACAGACAACACTCCCCAAAAGAAGCTACAAAACACTTTCTACTGAACCAAAAGTATTAAAAACTAGTTCATTCTGACCACCAGGAATATAGTACAGAGTGAATACACAATGTACAATTACATATAGTGATGTTAATAATACATGAGTAGATTCTCAATTCACCAAATGTCAGGACACTCTTGAAACCTGAAGTAGTAAATGTGGGACATGTGGAAAGAAGGCACAGTCTCTCAGGATCTGGATACAACATGGTTATTATTAGGAGCAGGAGGGTGAATGAACAGAAAAGAATCAGGATTCTTTAAAGAATATTCTTCAAATTCTTCCATTTTAGGAGACAGCTACAAGCATGATAACATTTGACTAAAGAAGAAATTAAGGAAGTGGCTTCATAAAAAATTGAAGTGTGATTTCTCTAAGGCTCATCTCCATTCAGGGCTAGAACCACTATCAAAGTTAGACCCAAAGCTGCTTTCTATAATTCATTACAACGAAGCACCACTTAGGGATCTATTGGGCAATGAAAACTATAAGTTCCAGCTAGAAACTAGAAGAGGTTAGAAATCCAATTGGTCCCAAGTTCTATCCCAGTGGATCACAAAGATATTAACACCACCCTAGCCTACACACAAGAGCTAGATTATAACAATAAAGCATACAATTGGAGCCCTATCATTTAGTCTTTACAACAACTTCCAGGTCTAGGTAAGTTGTTTAGCCTTGTATTTGAATCCAGTTTAATGTATATTACACTTTGTGGTGTATATTATACATTTTGGTATACATAATGTACTTGGATAGTGCACATCGCTGTGAAAGGTTCTATGTCTTTAAAACTGACAGTGATAATGAAGCCAACTTTAGGTGTTATATATGAAATAGAAAAGTTACTATCAAAGGAAAGGCAGAAGCAAATGCTCGAATGTGTGCTTCAAGCCTAACAACTTCTATCTTATGCTTGAAAAAATGTTTAAAACACACACACACACACACACACACACACACGCACACACACAAAAGTCCTCCATTTGAACCAGAGTGAATAGATGTCTTCTCCACCACTAATTAGCTATAATGGGACCTGCTTTCTCATCTATAACATGGTAATAATACTACTATCTGTCCACCATATAGGTAGTTTGTGGAGTTGAAAGGACAGTTAAAAGACTAGCTATCAGGGAAATTCAAATCAAAACCACTCTAAGATACCACCTTACACCAGTCAGAATGGCCAAAATTAACAAGACAGAAAACAACAAGTGTTGGAGAGGCTGCGGAGAAAGGGGAACCCTCTTACACTGTTGGTGGGAATGTAAACTGGTGCAGCCGCTTTGGAAAACAGTGTGGAGATTCCTTAAAAAA